>MU275304.1:0-34454 GCA_022160315.1 Panus rudis PR-1116 ss-1
TTTACTTTATGATTGTTTTTGTGTACTAAAATGAATTGTAATGATGCTCATTATTGATTTGAATACTATTAATTTATATTGTGATGTCTGGTAACAAAGATCAATACAATATTGAAATTAATCAAGGAATAGTACTAGAGGAAAATTGTAGTCATTTATAGATAATTCTCTCTAAATTGGAGATAAAAATTTCTGCTAAATTAGAGAAATAAAGTCCAGAATAAGGATAGTCTGGATAATTGGAGCTTTTTGGAGAAAACTAAGACAAAAATGCCAATTATATCTCATCATATCCAAATTGTCTACAATTGGCAAGATTTGGAAAATGAGGTTTTTCCTGATGTGTCCTGTATCCTGCCACAGTCACGCATACATCATGTTGCATTACTTCCGAGCGGAATTTGAGTATACTGGATTGATTTTCGTCCGGTAGCCCACCTAGTCTCGCGAACATTTATAAACGGCCAACCCAGCTCAGAATTTCTCAACCTCCGCCATCTACTTCATCCCTCTACAGCATCTTCAGGCAAGAAAAGAGGCACAATATGTCTCAGCAATACGATCCTGCCAGGGATGTGGAAGTGTGGAAGAAAAGGTCCTTCGACCCTTACAAAATTCAATACGAAGCTGCCGTCCGGTCCCTTGATTCAGGGAAGGAGGCACTCGTCGACTTCATGGGACTTAACCATACTCGACTTAACGTAGGTCAGGTAACATAGCTCCCTCATGCCCTATCTTATCAAGTTCGTGTTTTCATAGGTTGTGAAAAAAGCCACCGGAACCCCAGCCCTCCTTCACTGGGCTGGTGTCTATGGTGGCGGATATGATATCCAGACCGGGAACTATGTCCCGAAAGGAAAAGAGAGGCCACCCGCAGTTCCAGAATCCAAAGTGTACGTATCAGCCTAAAACTTGAATTTTCGTTACTGTCTGATAA
The DNA here is from genome assembly GCA_022160315.1 of Panus rudis PR-1116 ss-1. Classification (NCBI taxonomy): domain Eukaryota; kingdom Fungi; phylum Basidiomycota; class Agaricomycetes; order Polyporales; family Panaceae; genus Panus; species Panus rudis. Next base: position 938 of record MU275304.1, read on the forward strand.
TTTTGGTATTACACCAAAGTCAAACCACGATCGGATATCGCTGCGAGTGGGGTCACAACATCGACACCTCTCTGGATCGCTCACTTTTCGACCTGCAAACCGTAAATGGATAACGCTTTCACTGACTGGCGTCATACTAACAAAAGGGTAATAGGACCTTGAAGTGTCTGCAATGTCGCATCCTGCGTTTAATCCGGGTACCAAAACGAGATGTGATTTCCAAAGGGGTTTCGACCCAGACCTGTCGCGTCGTTTCCTCTTTCGGACCCCAATCTTCATGCGAAAGACAGACAAATCGCAAAGTATTGAAGATGCCAGGATATCGCAAACCATGCCAGTTCATACCTGGCTCTCGACGGCAGTCGCTGAGTCACGCCAGTCTTCCTATTATGTTAACCCCAAGAAACCCAAAGTGTTCGAGTTTGTAGACAACAGGCTCCAGGATATTGCGGGCTGCCACCCACCCTACTTGCAACCAGGCGACATCGTATGGTTCTCCTTCACCATATCGCTACGTGTTGGATCCAACAATTGGTGGCCAGAGTTTGGGCTGGAAGAAATAATTAGGGTTAGGACATACCCTGCAGACTTGGACCCTGCTGCAGGACCGGTAATCAACTCCGACCTACGGAAGCCGCTCGCAGCTGGAACAGTCACTTTCATCGACCCCGATAGTGAGCATTTCCTTCTGTTTCCTAACATAAGCCTCTGTGACCAGAATATTTCAGTTCCAGCGGAAGAACGTGACGAACCGATGCCAATGGATACCTCAGATGAGGCGGGACCATCAAACGCCGGCACTAAACGCCGCCGCAGTTCGTCTCCTTTCTCACCAGCCAACAAACGCCTCAATCAACACCACTCCCCGTCCCCCGAACCCACCCCTTTCTCCGAGTGGGCACAGACCGACACCGAGGCAGATCTTACCAACAAAGAGAACGGGACGGTCTGACATCGCTTCTAAAGTGAAGGTACCAAAGCGCAGGGTTCCAAAACACAAATAAGCACCTCACCATTGATAGGTTTCCTTCTGACTTCCTCATCCATGACACCCCGTTTCCTAGCTTGCATTCCATCCAACTTGCCTCTATTCCTACCTCTAGTCGGCACCTGATGTATTTGTAACGATTTCCCGGTTTTTGGCTCACAATATCAGCGAGATTTAACACATTTTCACTTTCGCTCTCGCTCTCACCTTCACTTTCACTCCCGCTCTTACTCTCATTGCCTCCCTCCTTGTACCAATACTGTTGTGATTAATTAGTGGCATGTAAGTGAATCAAAGCATATTATTTTTCCTTCATTCTCGTGAAGTCAGATCATCACACTATGCATCATCTAGTGGTAAGGCACTGCAATTTCTCTCTCTTCCTCTTCCTCTCTCTCTCTACTCCCGCATGATGAGTTGACCAGGTTCGATTCCCGGGTAAGGCAATCGATCGGGCCTTGCCACGTTTATTTTTGCGCAAAACCCCGAATTACCCTACCAAAATGATACATTCCCCTCCTGATCAGACAAGGCCCCTTAGAGAAAGGCGATGGAGATAACGCATAGCAGTGAAAACCTACAACTCAGACTCTGAGTAACCTACTTGGGCTTCTCACAGATCGCGAAGGAGTCAAAGACTCAAACCAATGGCATTGTGAAGAACACCGATTCAGACAGGATTGCAAGCCAACGCTGCGGCTGCTGCAGAAAGTTTCTCTCTTTGACTTCTTCATAGTATGATCGTCCATAGCATCAGTTTACTATTGTTCGCCTTTTGTTCACAAAAAGACCCCCTCACACGCTATATGCATGATTACTGACGAGACATCAGGCGAGCAGGCATATTTATTTCAATCCATCTAAATGCAAGAAATGAGAAACCCAGAAATCCAACTTGTAATTGAGCTGGGCTCACCTTTTAAGAATACGCTTCACTTCCTCAATCTCGCCGTTTCCAAACATAAGCACCTTTCCTTCAACGTCAGAGCTTAACTTGAGAACGATCAGATTACCGTGCCACATTGCGCCCAGCTCATGCCAAACGGCGTCATTCTGCGGTGTATCGGCCCTTTTTGCAGCCACGATGACTGCCAACGGATGCACCAATATGTCCTTTTCCCCAGGAAAGCTTGTAATATTGATTCTGTGGGCCCCATTCGGGAACCATCGATCAACGGACACGTCCGTTAACCACACGAACTGTCCATCTGGGCGATACGCATGTAGCCATATGTTCTGTGCCTTCACGAACCCGGTGGGAAACATTACGCCCCTCACAACCTGGTACGTGGCACGGTACCTACGGCGCAACATCTACAGACCGTGTTCAGGACCATACGTAGAGTATAGAGATGCAATCCGCGCACCATACGCAGCACCGCAAAGCTACTCCTGCTTAGTTCCATGCGAGTCAATGGGGTCTCCTCCACCCGCTCCGGAGGCTCCTGATATTCCACAGTGATTATTCGACAGCAGCGACTGCAAACACACCAGGTACGTACCGATACGAAGTACAGTTGGTCATATAGAGATGTGACAGACATGTTGCTAAACTATCTCGTTCACTGCAGACAAGACGGTCAGCCCACTAATATAAGCCATTCCGAGACCTTACCTAACGGCCGATAGAGTACCACGCCATTTACAGCCCGGCCCGTTCCATATCGTTAGTCAAGGTTCCCTGAAAGTTCCAAAAGATACCCGGTAAGGTGAATACGTACTGCAACTCAATGCCCCAAACATGGTACCTAATGTAAAGAGAAAAAGGGTGAGAGAGAGAGATCTATTTCAGCTGTATCGCGGAGATTTCGCCGTAGACGCCTTACGAAGAGATGCGCTACGTACAACTGCGATTAACTGCCTAGATAGTGACCAGCCTCTTTGCCGTGTAGGCTCAACCGTGCTCATACTTTCCACGCCAAAATGAGATAGAAGATTGTCTGCCAAGTGGGAAGGAGCAATGACACCCCAATTGTAAGATATGCAGGGGATAATGTCCTCATGTCAATCAGACGAGAGGAGAGAGTAGGGAAGCGAATGGACAGTAGCCGCGAGGCTGTCCGAGATCGGAAGCACAGAGAGAGAGAGAGAGAGATTTATTCAGTTGCGCGATAGTGATCAGGTATAGTAGAGTGTAAGTGACGCCGCGAACGCGATGAATTGGAACACACCAAACCAGGTCAATGCCAGTTACGTAATGGGTGGTGATTGTCCAGTTATGGAAAAAAGAAGTAAGAACTGACCTCTGTAGTACTAACCTACACGCGCCGTAACGATTGACACAAGCGACACGAAGGCTGGCATTCTACCTATAAGTCAATGTCTGATTCGCATGATCTTCGCGCGTAGGTGCCCTAACACGATGCTTCGCGTCTGACGCTGCAGAGTTCACCCTCATAGTTATATGTGATTCTAAGGTATGCTTCGCTGTCAATCCCGGCGGTAGTCGGCTATGCGGCCAGTGCAACCTTTAGAGCTCTTTGGAGTATCATCACGCTGACCTTAGAACGAGAACCTGCGAAAATCACCATGGCATTTCACGTGTGCTTGCCGCTGATAACGAGGCTCAAAGTGCCAAAGCACTAATCGAGAAGATAGGCGAGGCGAGCTGCGCATCTCCTCTCGCGCTTTCTATGACCATGTAAGTTGACCCCGAAAGAAAAAATGTTGATACAAAAGAACTATGACTCACGATAGAAAGCAGTGCTGTTCACGTTATGCAGTTCGATGCACTACCTTTCGATGTCTTGCTGCAAATATGTCTGGCTTGCCCCGCAACACGAAGCTTCATCGCAGGGTTGATTCCCGTCTGCCGTCGTGTTCATGACTGCCTCGCACCTGAACTATATTGCAATTTGGAACTGGACGATTACACATCATACGACTGTCTGCAAACTCTACGAACGTCGTTGTTGCGGGAGCAGTCGACGCCAAGTGGACGAAGATATGCCGAAGTCGTTCGCAACCTCTCCATCGTATGCACTGACACTGGTCGGTACGACGTAATCATGGGCCTTCTCCACCACACCTTGCCGGGGTTGTTGCGGCTAACATACCTTTGTCTTGATTTCAACGGTACGCCCGCAAACGACAGGGCTTACATTCCTCGCCACTGTTTGTCCCCGCAGCCGAATGGAGGTTACTACGCCTGTGCATGGGAGGGTATCAGAAGGGAGGTACAGAGATTACGTGTACTGCGCAGAATTTGGGTGTTGCATTTCCAGTTTGCAAAGGAATTGATGTCACATCAGCCGTTGAGTGCCATTCAAATCTCTGAGATGCTGGATGAAACGCATCTTGACCACCTGCTCAACAAGATCGAAAAAACCCACGCCGATGCTGCTCTCGTTGCCCTCGACATTGTGGTCTCCCCTATGCTGCGTCTTGATATCGTTGGAGCAGCGATCGCATCAGCGACAAAAAACGTTCGTTACTTGTGCTTAAGCCAAGGGTCTCTGATGGGGTTTGGAATACACCAATGCAGAAATGAAGTTATGGTACGTTTTGCGCTCTTTGCCCTTCTTCGCGACTCACTACCTTGACAGAACTTGTTGCAAATTCTCTGCGATGACTGCATGGTGCTTCCGGCATTAGTCTTCGTCTGCATCCGACCTTCTGGATGGTTGCGATCAACGCAGTTGACCTTGGAGGATGCTGCACCGCTTATCGAGTTAGCGGGTATACACAGGCCAACGCTAGAAAGCGTGATCGTCTCGGGGTTTGTAGGGGAAAGGGCATCAGGACGACAATGGGAGTTCCAGGTGGGCGATGAGTCTCGTGAGATGCAGCTTGGAAAGGTGCAACACTACTTTGGTATGGTTCAGAGAGCATCCGTGCACATGCAGATATAGGTGTTACAAATGCATTGAGCCTGATGCCACTTCCGTAGACAACCTGGATTCACGATGACTCGGAACTTTGTAAATCAACGATCGTTGTCGGCCTGCAACACTTGCGGCGGCAGCTATGAATGCTAATAATAGTCCTTCCTATCTGTGGTAGCGAGTAGTGATGCTCAGCAACCATATGTGGAGAGCTGCTCTGCTTCAGAGGGCTTGCCCGTTCGAGACTAGCCGTACTAATCGCGCATCTCTTCCATATTAGGACCTACAGAGTGAGACTCCAAATGATCCTCTCTTGATTAGGTCCTAAGTATCGACGGATGCTTCCGAAATCAGCTGTCAGCACAGAGCCTATGCAATACAATACCAGGGAAACTCAAACCCTTGATGCACACAGTTCAACTTCGCTCGCAAACGATCTGACTGAACACTGGAGCCCGGTGAAACTCCCATCCCAGTTGTTTAGTCTCCCCCTGTCAGTCAGTACCGTGATGATAGCAAGTTAGAGTGTCTCTGCAGTGCTCCGACTGCACACTGAATGTCACTTCGATTGACCACCATCGCCATGCTAGTAGCAAGTTCCTGTCCAGATCTCATTCACCTCCGGTCCTATGTACCACTTAAGCCTCAGATGTGTCGCAAACATCCCTTGTTGAGAAAAACTGCTATATTACATCCAGTACTGACTCCTTCATACGCGACATTGCAAGAAAACGACAAATTCCAGCTAAACACTGATGGTGCACCGCAACTATAGAATGCTTGCCACTCGTTAACGAGACTCTGCCCATGACTGTATTGAAATCAGTGCATAGTAAAATTATTAACGACACGTCAGCTTACGTTCTCCCGTCTAATCTGCCTCTCCTCATCCGGGGAGAAATCATTGACTATGCCCATCAACGTACGCAATTCCTCCGTGCTCTTTCCCCGGATTACGTTGGCGATCGCCTTGCATGCAACGTGCCTAGGACCACATAGTTAAGCTAAGACTATAAAGTGAATACATCACTTACAGCAAACGCGGGATATCCAGATAATTCGCCGCGATCACGAGCTGAAAAAGCATAGGAAATTCGACTTCAAGGAACTGTCTGTCCCATGGAGGGATGTCAGCAGTAGGATTGCGGCAAACACTCCCGCCAGGGATCGGGAGCTCTGAGCATTGTCCCTTGTAATGTGCACAATATTCTAGAACCTAACAGCCAATATTGTGAGTATAATTGTTGTAAGCCTCTGATTTGAATGATGAATGCACCTTTGACATAACCTCAGTTCTCACGTTTGGTAATGGGATCTTGTCGGTCGATATCTCAAGATCTACTCCACAGTCAAAAACTGCATCGATGTTGAGAAATGGCGCATACCTAGCATCATGTGCTTTATCAGCTCACTGCCCTCAGCGACATCGGCATCCACGACGAAATGTCCGCCATCAGCAGTGATAAGCACCACCTGCGACATAGGAAAGAAAGATAAAGAGACAACGAAAGGGAGAAGTGACAACGGCTACAAGACGAAGTAGATGGGCCCTAGAAAAAGGGGAAGTTCGGGGTCCAAGCCGTGTTATTATATATATGCTAGAACAGCACAGTGTCAATTCAACTTGTCACTGGTCAGATTCACAACAACACGATGGCATAACCAGCCATGACTCACCTCGCAGCGCGGACGACGATGCCCAAAGCGTAATCACCAAAAACGGTATCAACCCGTTCCCCAAGGACAATCAGGCAAGCACACCCCTAATCCAGAAACGCACCAGCAACGAAGATGTTCGAGAAGACAATCATCCAACCTTGATCAAACCTGGAAAAGATCAACGACGTACAAGTTCGGACGCGCCACAACAGGTAATGGCCTTTATCACGCGACCGTTTTAACCACAACTCCTGTCAAATCGAGGTAGAGCAGAGATCGATCGACTGCCGCAAACCACAGTTCCTGCCTTTCCTGTCAAAAGCACAGAGATGAGTGGAAAAGTGGCTGACTGCATGGTCCGTGCGTGGAAAACCTCATCATGTATCTTGTTTCGATCGATTGCCAGGTATACAATTCCGGTGATGTCCGAGGAGGGGCGTACCCTGCAAAGACCTGGACTAGTGTCCAGGAACGATCGGCTGATTGCATGATTATATTTTAGTTACACGTTCGAAGATGATTCAATCATTACTGACCGTAGGCCAAATCCCATGCAGGGCAAGATTTTTTCTTCACGGTGCAGTATGTACAGCTATGTACAGTAAGTACATACATGTCGAGTATCACAACGGTAGAGCATCAAAGTCGACACCCCGATGCATATGCAAAGGTGAACACAGGACTCCTTCACAGTTTCACTTGTACCAAATAAATCGCGGACTCTCGACGTCATCACTAGCTCACTCTGAATTCGCTTAATGCCAGGGCGTACTGGCCATGGTAATGGGCTTGGCCAAGGGAAAGTATAGTCGAGCTGATAACACAATTACAGTTCCATGTCAAAGTCCTAATGCTCTTGCATCCACCATCACCTTCTGCTTTATTACGATTCTGAGGCTCTAAGCCAACGGCGAGAGTCATCCCACTCTAGTAGTAGACTTGATGTACCCAGGCTTAGCATTCAATGAGATTAGACTTGTCATAAGTACGGTGTAACTACGCATTCCCGGAATCTAGCGCACCACAGTACGACTCATGATCACGACTTTTCAATGCCGAGTACTCCCTCCTCTGTTCTTACTCTTGCTTCGGCTTTGCGTATATTGGCTGCCTGGAATGACTGGTGGCTCGCCGGGCGGAGGAGGATGCGACGGATGTGTGAGTGGAGCGTACGGTGGGATTACAGGCCCAGACCCATAACCGTGCGCTGAAGGTGGCGGCGGTGGAATAACGGGCCCATTATTTGAGGTACTAGGCCGCCTCTGGCGTGCGCCTGGTTGTGCATGTCCGTACGTCCCACCGCCGGCTTGCGTATGACCGTATGATGCACCAGGTGCGCCGGCAGCTGGCTGTTGGTGATATGTCGCAGGAGAGTTGTATAACATAGACGGCCGACGTTGACGGCTCTGGTCCTGTGGTTGACCCCCATAATGGCCAGCGGGGGCCTGGTGAGCGGGGTTGGGTTGTCCGTAGTAGTTGGACTCGGGTGCAGTGGCTTGCCAGTTACCAGGAGGAGGTGGGCCTTGCTGGTATCCTTGACTTTGCCAGGTGCCCTGTCTCTGTGGGCGAGAAGCGTCGGGCTGTGTTTGGATGACTGAGGAAGTAGGCTTCTTCACCGGGACCCAATAGGGACGTCCCTGGTTGTCGTATTGGTAGAGACCGAGGTGGTTCGCCTCATCGCCGGGACCTCTCCGCGTCAGGTGATGCTTGAGAATCTCTGCGTCTCCGTCGTCTTGAATGGCGCCGCTTTCGTCCGAGTCGTCGCGCGACTCGAAGGCATAGTACCGGCGGTCAAGCACGTCGACTGTATCGCGCACTTCATGGTTAGGGACATAGTCCCGAGATGGAAGGGCAGATGGCGGATGTTTATCCGCGACGTCGGTGGATACTACGTCCGAAAGTGGTATCGCGAACGCAGCGGCATATACGACGGAGGTGAGAGTGAACGCGAGGAGGGTAGCGAAGCGCATTACGACTAAGGTGAATAAAGAAAACGATAAATTAGGTACGATGTAGCGTGAATAGAGTGAACGTAAGCGGAGGTTGTGCGGGAGAATACAAGGGCCAGGCTGTATGGTGAAGAGTGAGATTTGACGTTAGCACGAGTTGCACAGAAAGCGCAAGGCGCGATGGTGATACTCACCGACCAGCACCAGGACTCGAAGTTTTGCTAGAGGAGAAGAGACCAGCTGGAGAGCATCAAGCGCAAGTGGGACGCATTTTATATTGCACCGGGTGATTTCGTACAGTACGAACCTCGGACGTCAGCGCAAGAATCTGGAGACTACCAACATTGCTACTCTGATGAGATAACCGTCATAACCGTCCGGGGTCACAACTCTGCGATTACCCGTGGCAACCCCCATTCGAGCTCCAGGCTGCGACTTCGAAAATAGTGAGTTAGGATTTAAATTGAAGAGCGAGAATATCAACCTACACCAGGCTACCACCTATAGAACCACATTATGCGGTCAGTCAGTCATTGGAGACTTACCGACGAGAATCCTCAGTTTTGAACATGGATTACGACGTACTACGGATAGCAATGTCGTGCGTATAATCAAAGTGGAATGAGGAGAATCATCACAGCATAGCACAACCCATCAAGATTACCAGTGATGACGTTCACAGGGAATTTGCTCGATTGAAGTCAAAGTCTCGGTCTAATGTCCAAGCCGAGGATGGAGAGTTATACATTGTCGATACAGTGCTTTGCATATGATCGTGCCGGTTGCACTCGCACGAAGTTGTTTGTACGAGCCAAATAGTCACAGCGGGTCACAGCGGGGTCACAGGAGGGTCACTCATTTCCGTTAATTAGTTTTGAGTTGTACAACCATCCACATCCGACGACGTTCATTCTGAACATGCCAGTAATTGCTACAGACACTACGGCTGCGAGCTCGGTGGAAGCATTGCAGGTACATGTACAATGTACATACCAAGATCTCAAGTTCGTTCTCGACGCGCTGCGCTGTGACACACCCAAAAGAGGTATCTGTGATATCGGACCGGTCGGGCCTGTCACTGTTTGGCAGACACAAACAACTTCGTGCCCAATGCAACCGGCACGATCATATGCAAAGCACTGTATGTGCCCTGGGAGTGAAGTTCACTGGACACTGGTGTTGATTTTGTTTCAGATCATATTCCGAGATCAAACGCGTTTTTGAACAATTTGACAACGAACAAAACGGCTGTGACCTACTCTAGAACGAGGGCTTGGATGCCGCGTTATTCGGAGGAAGGAGATGGCCAACTTGAAGTTCTTCCGGCATTGCGAGTTCCCGGACACGAATCCTCTTACCGTTGAGTGACTTTCGTAAGTTGAGAGGTTCCACATCGAAGATTGAAGAGGCAACCTTGGTGAACCTCGAAGCCTCGTAAGGTATGCGGAGTCTCGAGAACGATATAAGAACTCGCACCGTATGTCAGTCGCGAGGTGGACTCAAAGAGACGCGCAAGCGGCAAGCGCAGGCGGCAGAGTTACTCGTGAGTCACGTGACTTTGCCAAAGGCGTGAATCTTCATTCGCGACGCGTTTCCCATCCGTTTCCCATTCTACCTTCACGGACTTGGCAGTCTAATTCAAAGATGCACCTCATGAACGTTTGAGAGCGCGTGCAATCTCCGTTTATAAAATCGTTTTTTACAGTACATTCAGTCCCTCTCCAAGCCTTAGGCTCTCGACCTATGCTAATACTATGTCGCCTGTCTGCCTCGGCTCTTCCTACTACCACAGTATGTTTCACTGCCAAAACTTCAACCTCGAAATTCCCTTTCCTTTGTCCGATTTGCGCTTGCTGCTATTCCCATTGACGTAGTGGTTTGGAACCACGAGCCCTCCACCCTGTTGGGGAGGAGCATAGCCGAAACCACCACCGTGTGCCGTTGGTGGTGGGCGACTCTGACTAGTGCTGGCGCGTGCGTCCGGGCGTGAGGTTTGTGCCCACTGGTTGGAGGGTGGAGGATTGTTTGGAGGTCTGGAACTGCCCTGCTGGGGCGGACGGATTCGGAGGTGAGCCTCAGCCTCAGCCTCGGTTATATAGAGGGGGATGTGTGGGTACCGCTGCGCATCAGTGCGAGGGTGGGGGAAGCCCATCTCATCAATGAGGATACTACTGCTTGGATCACCATTCGGAAAGTAATAGAAATGCGGTAGGTTGCGCTTGAACAAGCCAGACTTCGAGGGCTCCGCATAGATGGCTTCCCCCGCGTCCGAGTTGTCACGCATCTCGAGAGCGTTGAGGTTGTACCGGTGAAGGTGATCATCGGATACATCTCGTGCTTCAACGGAGTAGTACGCCCGAGGCGCGAGGTCTGGCGAAGGGTGAAGGGCATTGGTACGCGAAATCTCGACATTCGCGTTCCAGATCGGTGTGGCAAACGCGCGGGAATACCCAACGGAAGTGATAGCGAACGCGAGGAGGGCAGAGAAGCGCATGGTGAGGATGGGGGCCTGTGCGGATACGAAAGCGACGTGCAAGAAGGCCGTGAGCAGGCAGAAACCTTGACACGAATCAGAGCTAGGCTGTTGTAGAGAAAATGAGCGGGCCCGGTATGCATGAATCGTGGATAAGTTGAAAGTGGCACTTACCGACCAGCACCTTGACCAAATGTAAAGCAGATGAGACCAGCTGAAGAGCCTCTACCACTAGCAGAATGAATTTATACCTCTCGCAATGCTTCGTACATTACGAATGCAACCACCGAAAGCGGGAAGATCCAAGACTGTCTGATATAGCCCGAAAACCACATACCGCAGGAGACCGTAGATACTTGTGGCCGCGATTGCAGGCTCTGGCACATCGTGGGGCCTACAGTCAAGAGACTCACATACGGCCTCAATACACTGAACATTCTCCCATGGTAGACAAGTCGAAGAACCTGGTAATGTGCATAAAATGGAATTCCACAAAAGCAGACAATTGCCAAACTCACCAGACGAAGCAGTCAATGAATGTCAATCTTTCGCAGATAGCAGAATGTTAGTAACAGCTCCGAATCGGCCCCGAATTTCCACTTTGAAGTCACGGGAAAGCCATCATCATCATGATGATGTTAGGCCGATGTCCACGGAGTCGGAGGATGATGGAGAAAGAACGAAGGTAGACCAACACGAAAGCTCACATTGAAGTCAGGTGAGTAACTTCGGTACACGCAGTGCTGGTCTCTCAAATCTCAACTAACGCGAGCTTGAAAATGAGGACACACCGCAATACACCGCGATCCAGTAGACATGCTGCCGCACTGGCATTCGTATTGTAGATCACTTGCGCATCGAGAATTACAGTACTACTGATTCTCAGCCGAGGTAAGACGACGGAGAATTTATGGCTTACCATGCTAACTAAGGGCAACATATGGTAAAAACACCACCCTGACCTCTCAACCTCTCAACCGATTCTCAGAATGGCCACTTTCCTTTGCTCTTGCTTTTGCCCTTGTCTTGTGGTACTGGCGGCACCAACACCGGAACCACCCGTCCACTGGTGGGTTGCAATGTCGCTGGATCGGGACCAAACATCGGCGGGGCTGCCGCAAAGGTGGGTTGTCTTTGCCCTTGATGAGCAGGTTGCATCACGGGCTGCCTGTTACTGTGACTGGATCGCTGAGGCTGAACAGGAGCGAACGATGCACCTTGGAAACCATGCGAAGTTGGTGGCGGGTGACTGCTACTGCTATGAACGTTCGAATGCGACGCCCATTGTTGTTGTTGTCCGAACGAAGCGGAGTTGGAAGGTCTGGAGCTACTGTGCTGTTGTGGCATCGCGTTGGGAGGAGCGTTCTGCGACGAGGAGCCATAGACAGGAATGTGTGGGTAACGTTTAGCATCACCTCGGGGGTGAGGAAAACCCATGTCATCAATGAGGATGTCGCTATCGGGGTTGGGAAGGGTATAGTATTTGGGTAGATTGTCAGGAACGCTGGAACCTCCCTGAGCCTGTGCCCACTGGCTACTGGAAGAATGCGCATTATTCGACTGGCGGGACGGACCACTTGGCCAACCCTGCATGCCACTAGATTGACCACCATGTCTCGATGCGCGTCGGAATAACTGGACTGAAGGAGAGTCGTCGTTGTGGGCGAAGGTATCCCGACGCTCGTATACCTCAGGAGCGGTATTTCCAGGCACGTCCAGGTTCTCGGAGGAATAGTCTCGAGAGACGAGTTCCGGTGTAGTGTTGGCGTGTCCGTCCAGCGCTGGAGCAGCGAACGCGGCAGAAGAAATGGTGGAAGTGAGCAATAGGGCAAGGGAGGACAGAGAAGCGCATTTTGACGATGACTTCTGGTGATGCGATGCTGAGATTGGGTTCTCGTGAACGGGCTCGTGAATGGTCGTTGAATGTAGCGCGAACGTGACACAACTCGAGTAGGGCTAAAGACCAAAAATGAGCACACCTGACACGGAATATAAGAGGCAACGAATGAAGACGGTACCCACCGACCAGCGCCGCAGGTACAGGGTTGAGAGGAGAATGGGAGACCAGCTGAAGAACTCTCTGATAGTGTCAGAACCGCTTTTTAAAGGCAGCACACGAATGACTTCATACATTCGTAGGATGCAAAGCAAGAAGGTGCAAAGTACCAATTCAAATACACAGTCAAAATCGGGAGATCATCCAAATACCACTATAGTCGGATCCTTTGAACATCACGACGGTCAGAGACCTGCGGGAGAGTGTCTGACGATCTGAGACCGAGAACGATGCTGATGCTGGGTTCATCGGACTCGAACGATGAAGATTCATTGTATACCAACGAATACTGACCTTAGCCAGTGAGGTCCACTCAACAGGAGCGTAGCGGTAGCCTTCCAAGCGCTGCGTGTTTAACAGCGAAGAATATTGTGGTACTGAAGTGGGGAACTTCAGGGAACTTCTGGTTCACGATCACGATGGGCCGGGAGATGGAAACAGCAGCCCTGACTCGTCGATCGAAATTTGCAGAGATCCAGATGCGAACCAGTATCGTACCCCGAACTTCAAGAGCATGGCGAATCCAAATAAGCTGAACTCGTTCTTAGAATTTCGATCACCTCTCTATGCGTTACACCACGTTCTATCACATCACCATTCATGATTTCTTCTTCCCAAAGATCTTCCCCAACACCCCTCCCCCTTTGCTACTGCTCTTTCCTTGGTTATTAGTCGCATATGTGGGCGGGTGAGTCGCACCATATGAGGCCATAGGCGCTCCACTCTGATATGCCGGGTTCAATTGGTATTGAGGAGGTAGGATGACTAAGACAGGCTGTGGTTGCTGTTGAACGGCCGTCACCGGGCGTTGCGCACCGTATTGCTGGGGAGCAGCGTATGAGGCAGAATGACCGTAAGAGGCGGGTTGCGGTTGATAGGTATGTTGTCTCTGCGGTTGTGGTTGATAAGTGTTCTGCCTCTGCGGTGGCGGTCTGTACTGAGTCGAAGATGTAGAAGAACTATAAGAGGATGATTGCGGTGCATAGCTGTTATGCCTCTGTGGCCGCGGCCTGGACTTATCGGAAGATTCAGAACCAGCATGATATGTGGAACTGCCCGCTGTTGAAGAGTAATACCTGGAAGTTCCCGATGATGAAGGATAATACGTGGAACTGCCCGAGGATGAAGGATAATACGCTGAACTGCCCGATGATGAAGGAGCGGGCGACTGATAGCCATGCGACTGCGATCCAGACTGTCTGGAAGGGGCGGCAGCCTGCGTGTGAGGATATTTGGAAGTGTCCGCTGGTAATGGCCGTACTCCTTGTGTGTTTCCGTACCTGGAAGGATCCGCCGACGATGAATGTGGAGCAGGTCGTGGAGAGTCTCCATAGGCTTTTTCAATATGGCCAGTGGGTGGAGGAGGGATAGGAAAGAAGAGGCCGAGCGCATTCCCCTCGTTCATCTCGCCATTTTTGGCCCGCCTGAATAGATGAGTGAACGGCGCTTCACTCGTTTCGAGCTCATGATCTCGAGAAACGACTGATCCATCCGACTGGGGTGCAGCGAACGCGGTCAAATAGGTGACAGAGATGAGAGCATATGCCAAAAGGATAGGCAAGTGCATCGTTTAGGTGAGATAGAAGTTGAATGTGTAGGCAGACGTGAAGCCGATCGAGAGCTGTTAACAACCAGCAATATGGGAATGAACAGGAAACCGGAACCCGGCTTATGTGGAATAGTTGAAGTGAGTCTCATGCAAGATCTACTACGGGAAATGTACTCACCGACCAGCACCGCAACGATTATGTATGACACCTGAGAGGGGGAGAAGAGACCAGCTGTAGAACTCCAATGCCAACGAGACGACTTTTATACATACGCAATGTCCATTGACCCCCGTACTTTGCAACGCCGACCAGCCCATGGTTAGATGTTTCGCGTGATGTAATTCGCGGTAGAGCATGCGGAGTTGCGTGAGTTTTAATCACGTCTGTACAATGCTGCTGTGATGCTCAAGGGGAATGGCAAATAATATAAAGTTGAGAACGCTCACACTCTAGACTCGCCTGTTCGTGACCATCGACTCTCCAATGCAGTACGCATTACAGAGTAGTATTCACATTTCTAGTAGTAGTCCTGTGCCAACTCGTAAACAGTGTACAGTCAGTACAGTACAGAAGAGGCACCTGTTGATCAAATACATGAAATGTCATGCATCAATGTCTCGATGACGAGATGTCTGATATCAAACGGCTCACCAAAACCAAGCTATCCGTCTGATTAGCGATCCCTACTGACAATTTGTACTCTTTTGTACTCCGGGAACCGGGAACTATCGATTCGAGTCGTTGATCAATTACACACTACCTTGGTTGGCAGACAAAATGGAGAGTAGTGCCAAGTAGTCTCAGGTGGTTCAAACTTATCAAAGACGATTGCCCATGCCCGTAGTGTCAGAGGTGGATTTGCAGTAACGCATCACAGAACATCTGGACGAGAACACACAGCTTCCAGGTGAGTGTCCGCCGATACCCGCAGATCAAGCCGGTCCTCGTTGAGATACCCACAGACTGAAATAACGACCGACTCCGCTGTTCAAGAGCCTAACTTTGACATGGATATTGGTAACGAAGGAGCAGCCCGCACGTCCATCTTCATTTCGGGAGGATATGGAGGTACCATGAAACAAGCTGATGCGAAACGACATGTATCCTTCTCCTTTTTCGCTATAAGTCTGCAGCCTCAGGCAATGCTCAAAGACATGACCGTGCAGGAAAAGCCTCCAAACATCCCGTAGGTGTCATAGTAAATGGATAATCCTATGTAGCAACGCGTCGATGAGCAAAACAGTCAACACAGATTCATTTCATCATTAGTCTCGGTACCGTACCGATGCCTATTAGCCTTCTGCGATGGCACTTGACGTTGACAACGACGATCGTGGCTGGGCTATTTGTCGAGATTTAACCTGGCGGAAACGAACTAGAGAGTTCTCAATCCCTTCGTGAGCTCTATCTATGCAGACAGGTGGCGAGAAGAGGAAAGAGGAGATAATCGGTATCTTTTCCGAACGGGCATGGAATCCCGCTTCGACTTACATGGTCTTGTGTAACGAATACTTGAGAAGTAGATTGTACCGTCATTAGGCCTTCACCTTCAGGACCGAAAAGTCGTAGTCGCCATACTGGACAAGCTCAACCTTCCGGGAACCCCAGGAAGCAGGACTCGACATCTGCGTGATCTTTCTTGCACCTTTTTCGTCGAAATCGCGAGGTGCCTTCTTCCAGTCGATTCAGATGGCAAAAGACATGTCACATACGCAGATGGTTCATACTTCGAGAGGACTTCAGGTTACGAGCCGTGCGCAGATCTATCTAGTGTTTCGTGATGTTCAGTACGGTCCTCACCGGCCTCACCTTTGGGCTTCCTGGTGAGACTCACCCTCGCTCGATTCCACACGACCTGCGACCTTTGAGATTAATATTCCTCGTTTTCTGAGAGGACTGCAACAAAAGCCTAAAGGTGATAAAGAGAGACAATCATAATTGCGCAAAACACAGCAGTAATATAGCAAGAGAGATCTCGCATCGGGTAACCCGAAATTAGGTGTTCGAACACATGGCATTACGGTGCCTGTCTACCTCCACACGAGCCTGCATCCACTTCATCTCAGACCAAAACGAAGATCCCTCCTATGCACTAGACTTTCGACTTTCTGTCATCTCTCTGAACTTCTTCGATATTATACTACGACTACTGAGCAACTTATGGACGTCTTTGGGATCGGGGCGGTTTATATTATCGAGAATGCACAACAGTTTTGGTCTGGTGCGTCTTTCCGTCTCATTCTCATGATGGTTCTTCTATAACTTCGGAACGGATGTTGAAATTTGTTTGTTGGTAGAGCTGGAAGAGATTCTGCATATACCACCGGATTGTACACTCGAAAGGCTAGATAATACGTTGAAGAGCTTCATATCTCTGTGTGCGACGTACCATGGTGAGTCGAATCGTTTCGGAGTGACATGTTGTTGTGGCGGAGGAGCTGAAATAATCTCCGTGTACGATAGAACAATACCTGCAGAGTCCTCTACAACTCGAACATTCATGCGACCTCGTACTGCAATCGGAGTTGTTCCAATTCCATTCAGAGAGGATGTGCGAGTTACTATTGAAAGATGCACAAGAGGTCCGTACGACCATTCATCACACCACACTTACCACTCGTACGACTACATGCTAACCAACAGTCACGCATGGTTCACCTATAGACAACAGACCCACATACCCAACTCATAGTCTACAATATCCTTCTTTCGTTTGGGAAACGGCGCGCAGACTTTCTTCGATCGCATAAACGTTGGAAACCTATCATACCCCTCCTAATGGATCATGTAATGCTGGACATCGATCCGGATATTGACGATGCTTTCATTGGAGGCTCGACGAGTGGGTCGAACTCGGGGAGCGTTAGAGGGATTGCGGTGCCTATTGAGGTGAAGCTGAGATCGCTCTCGGTGAGGTTATTGTACGAAGTGTGTAGGGTGCAGAAGCTTTCGTTACATGATTTGGGTAAGTTACTCGATTCCTTACACGCAATGTGATGGCTGATATTTGTATAGAATTATTCCACGACGCGTTCATTGACCACCTATTCGACCTCGTGGAACAAACCCGAGACCAACAAGACGAGACGTTCAACTACAGCGTTATCAAACTCATAGTATGTCTCCTTCCCCTCTCTAACCCGTCGTCTCTGTCCTCTGATCAGTGTACCCAACTTACTGCAAGATCAGGTCGCACTGAACGAGCAATTCATGGTAGCCTCCTTACACCCCGAAACACCTAGACCGGACGCTACATTCCATCGACAACAAGACCCGCCTGGCTCGAGCTCGCATTCTCAGAGACCTGAGGCGCATAATCGGATCCTGAGAGTGTTGATGTCGAGGCTGAGCTCGAGCATGACGTTTGGTGAGAATCTGATCTTCATGTTGAACAGAGCCAGTGAGTGTGTTATCATCATTTCGCACTGATGTAGTCGAGGCTCATTGATATTGTGCTAGATCGGACGCCGGAGGACCTCGTTATGCAGCTTCTTGTTTTGAAGCTGCTTTATCTGTTGTTCAACACGAAGGGAACGTCGGAATATTTCTACACGAACGACTTATGTGTCCTCGTCGATGTCTTTCTCCGAGAAATCGTCAATCTCGATGAGGAGAATGAATCCGTGAGTTTCGGTATATATCGCCACAATGTGGATCGCCGCTCATGAATATATTCATTTAGCTTCGACACACGTACCTGCGCGTCCTACATCCGCTTCTAACTAAAACCCAACTACGCTCTATGCCATACAAGAGGCCGCAGATTGTGCGCGTACTGGAGTCGCTGATCGAGAACGAAAATATTCGGGATGTGAATCCCACTACAAAGCGTCTTGTCCAACGGTGCCTGAGCGGCGAGTGGTGTGTACAGTTCCGCAAGAACCATCGTGCGTTGAGCGATGGTGCGACGATGGTTGAACGTGTGGATAGTCCGGGGTTGGATACCGTTTCAGTAACATCGGCACCTCAGCTGGGAGGCACTCGGATACATCTCGAGCCTCCCGCCGGAGCAGCTGGTCATAGCCATGGTCATGGGAAGCCACCACCGGGAAAGACAAAGACACTCAAGTCAAGTCGGAGCGCGGAGAACCTAAAGTTGCATCCACCACCTCACCGCCATCGACCTGCGCAGTTGACGGATTCGTTTCAACAAATGGGATTGGGCAATGGGTCCTCGTCGAGTTTACCCCGTGTGGCGGAGACATCGACGTCGTCTCTAAAGGCTCCCGACCGACCACATCGAACAGACTCTGCGACAGCCGAACTGCCCAGTTCATCCATGCACGAAAGGAAATCGTCCGTCCTGGAAGACACGACCGTGTACACGCAAGAACCGTTGCCACTGGGTGTGGACATTTCCTCATCGACACCCGAGATTCGAGTGTTCGCCACGTCTCCGATATCGACCATGGGAGAGAACACAAGCTCGTCGTCGTCATGTTCGACGAACGGAGCGTACTCGGCATCCCCTACGAGAAGGGCCCCGCCGGCACCCCCGAAGCGAAGGAAAGCACCTGCCATCCCTTCCCAGGCCACATCTGCTGCCAAGCATGGCAAAAGTGGTCTTTTGACTTCGTCTGCTTCACAGCCGGTGTTGAGTCCCCTTGGTGCCGAGTCGAGAAAGCTGTAGGTTGGGACTGGACTGGTAGTTTATTTGCACATTGGAATGAGAAGATACCCCCCAGCATTTTCCGATTGAGCGTGTGTGCAATGTGTCGCTTCTGCAGTGGGACTTGTCAAATATGAAAGTCGTGAGCTGCGGAGACCAAGGCCGTGAGCAGCGCTATGAAATTGATGCCGTGCGAGCGGAGTGCGAAAAGCTGCTTACGTGATGGCGTCGTGAAGGGAAGGGCATGGAGCTGAGCGCCAAATGAAACGAACCCCGACCGCACTGAACAGCGGCAGCCGCAGCGTCATATTTCTGATTTTACGCTCTCACTCTCTGACCCTCTTTCCACGACCGGTCGTCCTCGACGACGACGACGACGACGACGAGCAGCAGCTCCTGGACGACGTCGACAATGGCTGCCAGGCCTGATCCCCGAGGCCAGGATGGCCTGTACTCATCCTCGCCCTCCTCTGACCCCCACGACCCCTTCACCAACCAGGACCCCCGGTATTACGATAATGAATCCGAACACAACGACTATGGCCGCAGGGACACCTACACCTCCGACTCCTCCAACCACGGCCTCAACGAGGACGACCGCTACTACGACCACCACGTCGGCGCATATGACCCCTACGGCCGTGAGTTCCTCGTTCGCGCTTCGTGTTGCCTAATCTGACAGCTCGGTCAGCCCAACCCGACACAGACTCGGACGTGGATGTGTACGGCCAAAAGTATGCGCCCTCTGCAGAGTCGCTTGGCCCGCCGCGGATGGGCATCTCAGAGTCCTCGACACCGACCTTTGTCGACTCGGGGCCTGCAGGCGCACGCGAGGCCTACCCAGCCTGGGGTGCAGAGCGCCAGATCCCTCTGTCCAAAGAAGAAATCGAGGATATCTTCCTGGACTTGACGCAGAAGTTTGGTTTCCAGCGAGACTCGATGCGTAACATGGTATGCTTGTTCGGCTCCGTTATCTTTGGCTGCAAACACTTATTCGGGGTTTCTCGTCCCAGTTCGACTTTACGATGCAGCTCCTCGATAGCCGCGCGTCGCGTATGTCCCCAAACCAAGCGTTGCTGACCCTTCATGCAGACTACATTGGTGGCCAGCATGCAAACTACCGCAAGTGGTACTTTGCGGCCCAGCTTGACCTTGACGACGCCGTCGGTCACACGCAGAACCCAGGTTTGCAGCGTCTAAAGTCTGTCAAGGGGCGTGGCCCCAGGCATGCGCACGAGAAGTCGCTCAATAGCGCGTTGGATCGATGGAGACAGGCTATGAATAACATGAGCCAGTATGACCGCATGCGCCAAATCGCGCTCTATGTCCTGCTTTGGGGTGAGGCCGCGCAGGTGCGGTTCGTACCCGAGTGTTTGTGCTTCATCTTCAAGTGCGCAGACGACTACTATCGGTCGCCGGAGTGCCAGTCGAGGATGGATCCCGTGCCTGAAGGGCTCTACCTTCGCACTGTCGTTAAACCTCTATACCGATTCATTCGGGATCAGGGCTACGAGGTCGTCGACGGGAGGTTCGTGCGCAGGGAAAAGGATCATGATAGCATCATTGGCTATGATGATGTGAACCAGCTATTCTGGTACCCAGAAGGCATTGCCCGCATCGTTTTGAAGGACAAGGTAAATGATGGCGTTACTGACTCCAACAATCTATTTTGATACTCATCATTAAAATAGACACGGCTGGTGGACCTGCCTCCCGCGCAACGCTGGACGAGGTTCGAACAGATTGACTGGAATCGTGCGTTCTTCAAGACGTACTACGAGAAGCGTTCGTTCGGTCACTTGCTTGTCAACTTCAACCGGATATGGGTCATTCATATCGCCATGTTCTGGTTCTATACTGCTTACAACTCCCCGACAATCTACAGCGGCGACAACCGTCCCGCCATGAGATGGTCTGCGACTGCTCTTGGCGGTGCCGTCGCCACTGTAATCATGATTGCTGCGACACTCGCGGAATTCTCGTACATCCCGACGACCTGGAATAACACCTCGCATCTGACCCGTCGACTTCTATTCCTCGCAGTCACGCTTGGTCTCACAGCAGGTCCCACGTTCTACATCGCCATCGCAGAGAGCAACTCTCCTGGAGGCTCACTAGCGCTCATTCTCGGTATCGTCCAATTCTTCATCTCGGTCGTCGCCACGCTCCTTTTTGCCATCTTGCCTTCTGGTCGAATGTTTGGTGACCGTGTCGCGGGCAAGTCAAGGAAGTACCTCGCGAGTCAGACGTTCACGGCTAGTTACCCTTCTTTGTCGCCTTCCGCCCGTATGGCCTCCATACTCCTCTGGGTCCTCGTCTTTGGCTGCAAATTGACCGAATCGTACTTCTTCCTCACACAAGGCTTCCGGGATCCTATTCGTGTCATGGTCCACATGAAGATTCAAGGCTGTAACGACAAGTACTTCGGCAACGCCCTCTGTCAGAACCAGGCTGCGTTCACGTTAACCATTATGTATCTCATGGATCTCGTTCTGTTCTTCCTGGACACGTTCTTGTGGTGGATCATTTGGAATACGGTGTTTAGTATTGCGAGGTCGTTCGCGCTTGGGTTGTCGATATGGACGCCTTGGAAGGATATTTATACTAGGTTGCCGAAGAGGATCTACGCCAAGTTGCTCGCTACGTCGGATATGGAGATGCGGTATAAGCCCAAGGTAATTTCTCTCTCTACGTTGCGATAAAGTATAATACTGACTCAATTTGTTCGTTGTAGGTCCTTGTCTCGCAGATTTGGAACGCAATTATCATTTCGATGTACAGAGAGCACCTGCTTTCCATCGATCACGTCCAGAAACTTCTGTACCACCAAGTCGACGCCGGCCAAGACGGACGTAGGAGCTTGCGTGCGCCACCATTCTTCATTTCGCAGAGCGACAAGGGACTCCGCGGGGAGTTCTTCCCTCCGGGCAGTGAAGCCGAGCGGCGTATTTCGTTCTTTGCTCAATCTTTGACCACGGCAATTCCCGAACCTTTGCCTGTCGATGCCATGCCCACGTTCACGGTTTTGACTCCTCATTACAGCGAGAAGGTGCGAAAGTATGCTACGCTCATTGGTAAAAGGATACTAATAGTCCCCTTTGTAGATTCTCTTGTCGCTTCGTGAGATTATTCGTGAAGAGGATCAGAACACGCGTGTTACTCTCCTGGAGTACCTCAAGCAGCTTCATCACGTCGAATGGGAGAACTTCGTCAAGGACACCAAGATCCTCGCAGAGGAGTCCGAGATGTACAACGGATCAAGCCCATTCGGCGGTATGGACGAAAAGGGTCAATCCAAGGCTGACGATCTTCCCTTCTACTGCATCGGTTTCAAGAGCGCTGCACCCGAGTTCACCCTCCGTACTCGTATTTGGGCTTCGCTTCGTGCACAGACTCTGTACCGAACGGTTTCTGGCATGATGAACTACGCAAAGGCCATCAAACTGCTCTACCGTGTCGAGAACCCCGAAGTCGTCCAACTCTTCGGCGGGAACACCGACAAGCTCGAACGCGAGCTCGAACGTATGGCCCGTCGCAAGTTCAAGTTCGTCGTTTCGATGCAACGGTACTCCAAGTTCAATAGGGAAGAACAGGAGAACGCCGAGTTCTTGCTTCGCGCGTACCCCGATTTGCAGATCGCTTACCTGGAAGAAGAGCCTCCTCGCAAAGAAGGCGGTGAAGTCAGGTTGTTCTCTGCGCTCATTGATGGACATTGCGAGTTCATGCCGGAGACTGGACGGCGGAGACCCAAGTTCCGTATCGAGCTTCCCGGAAACCCTATCCTCGGTGACGGAAAGTCTGACAACCAGAACCACGCGATCATCTTCTACCGTGGCGAGTACCTCCAACTCATCGATGCGAACCAGGATAACTACCTCGAGGAATGTCTCAAGATCCGAAACGTCCTTGGCGAATTCGAGGAATACGCTGTATCGAATCAGAGTCCGTATGCGCAGTGGGGTTTCAAGGAGTTCAAGAAATCCCCAGTGGCGATTGTCGGTGCTCGCGAGTACATCTTCTCGGAGAATATTGGTATCCTTGGTGATTTGGCTGCTGGGAAGGAACAGACGTTCGGTACCCTTGCTGCGCGTTCTCTCGCGTGGATAGGTGGAAAACTTCATTACGGTCACCCCGATTTCCTCAATGCGGTTTACATGACGACTCGCGGTGGTGTTTCCAAGGCTCAGAAGGGTCTGCACCTTAACGAGGATATCTATGCCGGTATGAACGCGTTTGGACGTGGAGGACGGATCAAGCATACGGAGTATTACCAGTGTGGTAAAGGCCGTGATCTTGGCTTTGGGACGATCTTGAATTTCCAGACCAAGATCGGGACTGGTATGGGCGAGCAAATGCTCAGTCGGGAGTATTATTACCTTGGGACCCAGTTGCCTATCGACCGCTTCCTCACGTTCTACTATGGACACCCCGGATTTCATATCAACAACATGTTGGTCATTCTCTCCGTGCAGATCTTCACGTTGACGAGTACGTGTTTCTCGCTGGGTTATCTGAGGCTTTAGCTAACAGTTTTTGCTTTCGTTTATAGTGGTATTCTTGGGTACGCTTAAAGGACAACTCCAGGTTTGCCAATACACTGCGAACGGCCAGCTTATCGGACCCACGGGTTGCTACAACCTCACTCCTGTATTCCGATGGATCGACCGCAGCATCATCAGTATTTTCCTGGTGTTCGTGATTGCCTTCTTGCCGCTGTTCTTGCAAGGTAAGCCGTCCATTCGCCAGTACCCTCTGAGAACGTTGCTAACATAGCCTTCTGCAGAATTGGTCGAGCGTGGAACCGGCAAGGCCATCGTTCGTCTAGCCAAGCACTTCGGCTCAGCCTCACCTGCTTTCGAAGTGTTCTCCACGCAAATTCTCTCCCACTCCATCGTGACCAATCTCACATTTGGTGGTGCGCGGTACATCGCCACGGGACGTGGATTTGCAACCGCGAGGAATTCGTTCTGCATCCTGTTCTCTCGGTTCGCCGGCCCAAGTATCTATCTTGGGATGAGGACCCTCATCATGCTCCTCTATGTCACCTTGACCTTGTGGACGGGATGGGTGACCTATTTCTGGGTCTCTGTCCTCTCGCTGTGCATTTCTCCGTTCTTGTTCAACCCTCATCAGTTCTCGGCTGCGGACTTCATCATTGATTATCGGTAAGCAATTCTTTCTCACAAGGTTTGAAAAGGGGTCATGTCTTATGTGTCCACTTTGCAGGGAATTTTTGCGCTGGATGAACCGCGGTAACTCCCGTACTCATAAGAACTCATGGATTGGATATTGCCGTCTGTCACGCACGATGATCACAGGTTACAAGAAGAAGCGGTTGGGTCACCCATCTGAGAAACTATCAGGTGATACTCCTCGAGCAAGATGGCGCGCGGTAATATTCTCCGAGATAGTGTTCCCAATCGTCCACGCCGTTCTCTTCGTGATCGCGTACATGTTCGTCAAGTCATTCCCTGATCGCGATGGACGTCAACCTCCTAGTCCGCTCATCCGTATCGCCGTTGTATCCCTCGGACCGATCGTTTGGAACGCAGCTGTGCTTCTTGTACAGTTCATGTTCTCGTTATTCCTTGGCCCCATGCTGAACAATTCGTTCCCGATGTTCGGCTCGATCATGGCGTTCATCGCTCATTCGCTCGGTGTCGTCGGTATGATTGCCTTCTTCGAGTTCTTGGTAAGACCATGCTCGTATGAATGCTCGAACCCTCGCTAACTCTATTCACAGTGGTTCTTGGAACTTTGGAACGTTGCACACGCCGTCCTCGGGTTGATCGCTGTCATCCATATCCAACGAGCAATTCACAAGGTCCTCATCTCGGTGTTCTTGTCAAGAGAGTTCAAGCACGACGAGACAAACTTGGCGTGGTGGACGGGTAAATGGTACGGTCGTGGTTTGGGCAACCATGCCATGTCTCAACCCGCTCGCGAGTTCATCGTCAAGATCATCGAGTTGTCGCTCTGGAGTTCGGACTTCCTCATTGGCCATTTCTTGCTCTTCATCCTGACGCCTCCCGTATTGATTCCATATATTGACCGCCTGCATTCGACGCTTCTGTGTAAGTGTATTCTTCATTTTCCGTCTGAATATGTTGCTGACATTGTGTTTAGTCTGGCTACGACCGTCGAAACAAATTCGCGCGCCGCTGTACTCACTGAAGCAGAAGCGACAGAGACGGTGGATCGTGATCAAGTATGGCACAATATATGTCATCTCCATCATTATATTTGCTGCATTGATTGCTCTTCGTACGTATATCCACCCTCAAATTGTTCACGAACGTCACACTGACCACCTCTTCAACGACAGCTCTTGCATTCCGCCAAGCGTTGCGGATAAACTGCACTATCTGCACACAGATCTGATGCGACGGACACTTTGTTTTTTACGATATAATCAATACCATAGACTATTAGCATTGTACGTTTTTTACAGCTCATCTTAACGCAGACGGACAGTTCTCCCTCTCTTCGTCGTTTCACCCTTTCGTTGCCGTCTCAACTATCATGTCGTATGAATCGGACATATATTTGCCTCCCTGCGTTTGCGTTGTTCGATGGGTGCTCCCAGGCTCGAGCATCATGTAGACTCATACGCTACATGTCTCGTTCGCTACATGTTTCGTTTAGTTGGAACTTGAATCGTTCATAATCGAAAGAGAGGTAGATCTTGCTCTCGACCTCGACGACCGTGTGTATTGCATGTGCGCTTCTTCTCAACCTCGATCGATCGTGTGTCGTACTGTAAGAGTTTAACTTGAACGAGACGCGTACATGGTAGAAGCACATTGGCATGCTGAAGTACAGCCAGTATCGTCTCAATTCCAACTACACTTCTACCGTATATGACCACCAGCGGAATTTGCAGTATGGCAATATCGGGTTGAAAAAGAGGTCGATGATGGTACGTGACGAAAGAAACCACAGTATGGATTTGGACGACTTGGACAAGCAGCCCCGAGTCCATCATGATGATTAGCATTAAACATACACAACTGCATATGTTACCTGAAGATTTGCGGACTGAAGGAATAATGTGACACACTGGCATACTACTACGAGATAAAGCTCATCGAGTTCGATGTGAGTATCTCAACTTGTACCTGCGTACAAAGTATTGATTCGGGGCTCGAACAATTCAAGCACATAATGCACATTTTGAAGTTGGACAAGCACTCATAAATCTGCTTATGCAGTGTCTGTGTCTAAATCTCATACACCTGTTCGGGCTGTAGCAACGCATTCGTTCGGTCTAGCTGCCTCTAGCTGCCCACAGATTGTAGGAGTCCGTTGCCGCGATCTAATGCAGCTGCACCCACAAGCGAATTTGATTTTGGTGTTGTTGGGGCCAAATTCTATGGGTGCTATGCTTGTCACTTGTGCGGGTTGATGGTAGGCCCTTCTCACCTCCAGAGGATGAGATCAAGAACAACTACGTGTTCTAACAGGTTCGATCGGTGATTTCATCCTTTCCAACCCGCCATTGACAGACGGTCAACGGTACCTCATCAGAGCGGGAGCATCGAGTTTCTCTGATGATCTCCAAGTATACGAAACACTTGGAATGCATATAATGTGCCCTACTTGCGCATGGAGCTCTCCAGCTGGCCTCGTCTTACCCTCTTACCTCTAGCAAAGCTTCAGGTCGCGGTGCAGGTCGGTCAGTATCGCATCCGTTTCCCTTCCTGGACATCTCACGCTAACGTCAATTCTAATACGTTACCATGAAGCCTGACCCTTGTTTCTCATTTTCACGTTCACGATCCACTTCGCTATCTTAGTCGCGATGCGCTTCGCCTCCCTCCTCGCATTCACTCTCTCCACCGTCGTATATGCCACCGCTTTCGCCATACCGCCTTCAGACTTCTCTACCGACCTCAGTCATGAGCATGCATCATCTGGACTACACTCTCGGCACTATTCTCCTCATGATGAAGCTCGCATTTCAATCGACGAGCGCATTCGTCGGTCCTACCCTCTGGAATTGCGAGATGACTCGGAAGAGAGCGGTGCCATGTCAAATAACGAAGAGGAACTTCTTAGCCCCCTGCAGTTGAACATAAAGAACTGGAAGCCCGGAGAGGGCCTTGGGCTCAACGAAGAGGATGGTAGACGTCGTGGCAAAGACAGACCTAGTTTTACAGTCACCAAACCTGCCGGCTCGTCCAGCCGACCACAGCGGCAAGACAGTCAAGCTTATAGCTACCAGCAAAGTGCACGTCCCAATGCCGCTCCTCAGGCCCCTGCTTCCCCAAATGCGGCGCAATCGCAGCGTCATAGTAGTAGTCACAGTCGCCGGCCTTCCGTGTCTTACGGGGCTTCTGCTAGCCACAATCCACCCCAGGCGGGTGCTGCTCCCGCCCATTACGCTGGTTATCCAGTAGGATCAGGCAGATCTGCTCAGGGTGCGGAATCCCATTCCAGTGGGGCGTCCTATGGCCATGCTCAACCCGTCACAGCGCCTTACGGCTATGCCCAGCCAGCCAAACCTCAGGGGCGACCCAGCACCTCACACGGTGCAGGCCATTCGACTCTGCCTGTTATACCACCTCAGGTCGTCTATGGACAGCCACCTACTGTGATCGTCCTTCCACCCGGATATGCAGCAGGACCCTCATACCAACCCAAGTCTGCTCCACACGCACCTGTAATTCCATACATTCCACCCCCTCCTCAGCAACAATATGCCCAAGCACCCGTCATTCCTTCTCTTGGCCAGAGTGAGGGGAAGAGCAAGGGAGGTGTACTCGACATGTTCAAGAAGAAGCCGAAGGCATAAGGAGTAGCGCACTACGACTGTAGCATCCTACTAGCTCTCGAATATCGGTCCTTCGAGAACAAATGGAGATTTGGATCAACGTCAAATTCAGCCAATATGTCTCTCTCTCTGGCTTGAATACTTACCGAGCAAAGCTATCGCTCAAAGAGAACCGTTCTGTGGCTCCATCTTACAAACATCAATGTGCATTGCACAGGCACTAGCTGTAAGCACGGTTGGTTAGGATTTTTCGTGAGGCGGGAACTCTACGAGACAGCCACATCTGTGAATCTCTCTCGCGAATCGCGCGATCAAATAAGTTTTCCAACTTCCCGCTCCCGCGGCCGCTCATATAGGGACTGTAACTCCCGATGAAGTATTACATTTACCGCGCAACTTCTCAAACTCTCACTGTTTAGCGTGCAATGCAGTATGACTGGTTAACGTCGCATCGTGAAGTAGAAGGGATTGTGTACGAAAACTCATGGAGCTCCGTAGGCGATGGCCAGCGTACAGATGCCTGCCCTTCCACGTGAGTACTCTACACCGTAGGTCCCAGCAGGCCCCAGCTATCGCGTTCGTTGATACGATTGTTCACAGACGTTGAATTTCATTTTTGCGCTCAAATCAAATCAATACCAGAGGATCATATCCGGCCAATGCTTTGGCACCTCAAAAGAATCTAAAACATTCATCACGGATGTCACTTGTGGACGTCCCTCCCGTCGGCGTCGGGATCCTCGAGCTCATATGTGAGTGATGTGCTGTGGTGTGTGCACATACCGTGGTACGCCTTGACGCTTTGCAATGTTCTCAAGTGACTGGTGTTCACCGCTTACTGTTTCTTCATGTGTATACCCTTTATTTGGGGACTTGGTAACTGAACCCTTTGCTTGCATCCCATAGGCGGTACTCTATTGTTCTTTGGTGCAATTTCATGTGGACTCGCTTCTTCAAGAACGCGAACCTTCAAAGTCAATGAGTTACTGATCAAAGTTGTATGTAATCAGGGGAAGGTCTGCGGGAGGTAACGTTCACTGGTCGTTACAATGGTACAGACCGACGGTCATGACAGCTCTGACAGCGGAACGAACGGCATTGGCGGGTTTGCCTTGATGGTTTCCAATAATGTGTCTTCTTCACTAATCACTGGACGACATAAAAGGTGCTCCGCTTACGCCTGGAACTCTTCAGCTGGTCTATCCCCATCTTTATCCTAGAAGATTTTCAGGTTGTGGTGCTGGCCGGTGAGTACTGCGCCTTTTAAAATCTACCTCTCATACTAACTTCAACTCTTGATTCTTCACCATGTAGCCTGACTATTCTTTGCCCTTCTTCACGACTCCCGTTCACGTTTAAATCGTCTATATCATACTCATTGTCGCCAACCATTTAATCAGCTTATACGTGATGCGCTTCGCCAACCTTCTCGCATTTACTCTTGCCTCTGTCGCATATGCCGCGGCGTTCACGATACCCCTTGTGGACGGATCTACCCATCTCACCGACAAGCTTCCACCATCCACACTCCTCTCCCGGGACTATATTCCTCCTCACGAAGCTCGCGATAAAATCGACGAGCTTGTCCGGAGATACGATGCTTTGAAGTCACGCGACGACGCAGGTGCAGAGCCTGACTTTCAAGAGAATCTACTCAAGCGAGCACCTGAAGGCGATGAGCCAAACCATCTGGGCCTTTACGAGTATGGCAAGGATGGGCGCGCTCGTTGGCTGCCGCAAAAGAAGCCCACTTCCACGATAATCGAGACCCAGCCTGAGCCGAACCCCCCTCATTCAAATCGGCCCCCACCACAGAGGCAGGGAAGCTGGCAGATGAATTATGGCTACCAACAGGGCGCGCCTCCTCCAGGCAATTGGCCAGCCGCCGCACACCCGGGCAACTACTATCCACATCCCAATCCAAACGGTGCCCCTCAGGCTCCTGTCACCCAATACCCGGCGCATCCACAGGATCAACGCAGTCATCGCAGGCCGTCTATGTCTTATGGTGTACCTGCAACTTATCATCAACCCCAGGCTGCTGCGCCCGCTCAGGCAGGCTACGGTCACCCGGGTGGAGCTGTCGCCGTACCTCACGCCGGTTATCAGGCAGGAGCCGTATCTGCTGCATACGGTTATCCTCAACAAGGTGTTGTATCCTACGGTCATACCCAGCAAGGTGATCGTCAGAGACGGCCCAGTATCTCACATGGTGCAGGCCATTCCAGTAGACCTGTTATTCCACCAGGCTATGGACAACCACCTGTGATCCCGCCCGTGATTCCGCCCGTGATCCCATCTGGCCATGGGTCAGGACCCGTAATTCCGCCATACCCTCCACCCTCGCAGCATCACCAGCCCGGCCCTCCTGTCATTCCCGTCATTCCATACAGTCGTCATCTTTCGCAGAGCCAGAGCAGAGGGAGAAATACCAGGTATTAAAGAGCAGAAGCCATGAGGAGTCCGAGTCACGGTACTTTGCACTACGACTGTCATATCTTCATGCCTCACGAATGGTAAATTTGACTCGTGACCGGCCAGTGGAATGATCGTACATATGTCGCTGCTTTCATGATGGGTTCGTGTTCCTCTTGTTCGCATTATATTGTCATTACACAAAGCCGTCTCTTCAACCTGACGTCATGCAGGACAAACTTCTCGTTCAACTGATTTCACGATATATCTTCCACGCTCATCCTATCCAGGCCGTTACACGGTTGCGAATGGCAGTATCCAACGCCTCTTCAATGGGCGTATCACCTCCAACGATGTCGAGAGCGAGTCCTGCTCCATCGGGTCGGTCAATCAGTAGTGCGAGTGTCTTGGCTACATCATCACGCTGGTATTGATGATTGAGCTTTGTGAATCACTGGGTATGTGAAAATTCGAGATACGCACAGAAATAGCTTCCGTGATATGTGTTTTGCCTATGGCTGCTTTTCCGACGCCAGGAGAGTCGGTGAGGTGGCTGGGACGGAGAATGGTCCACGGGAAAGCGGTACGTTCGACGAGGTTTTTATCAGCGTCGTACTTGGCAGCTATGTATGTCCCAATGGCTCCGCGAACTTTACGTGAGAGCTCAATGTCGGCTTCGTTCTGTTCAAGATTTCAATCGCCGTTCTCATCCAACGTGCCAAATGAGTGGAGTAGAATCGATGAGATACGCACATAATGCTCCGGGATCTTACTTGGATCTCTGATATCCACGGCGGAAACCATGAGAAGCCTAGGCTTCGATGCACTCTTGACAGATTCGATAGCATCAAAGACCTTCAGCGCACCAAGATAGTCTACCGCTCTTGTGCGCTCAGGTCCTCCCTTACCACCTGCTCCCGCAGAGAAGACGACCACATCTGCACCTTCAAATGCAGATGTGAACACCTCCTTGGGGTCGTCCTCGAGGGAGAGAACTAGGGGGTTTGCCGATGCTGCTCTGATCTCCTCCGCATGCTCATCGGTACGGATGATAGAGGTTACTTTGGCCGTGGATTTGAGGAGGTGGGCGAGTCGAAGGGCGATCTTGGAGAGAGATATGGAGAATCTTTGAATTAGTGACAAACTTCATGATCGACTGTTTTCAGTTGCATACTTTTCCGTGCCCGCCAACGATGACGACGGTTCTGGACATTCTGGGTGCGTGCAAGTGCGTATATACTGGTTAGTTAGATGAATGCGGTGACCTCAGACGAGGCCTGGGGAGACTTTCAGACTCAGGCTGTAAGTTATAGTTACATATCGTTTGGTGTCTTTATAATACTAGCCTCTACGTGTGAAGTAAGCCAGGCCGCATGCTCAGGGAACGTGCTGGTGAGCCTAAATGATGTGAGTAACGACATCACTAAGCCAAGGTTATGTTATGGATTTGACATTTTAGTCACGGTATTCCTTGAATTACAATCCTGGTCTCGTTCCCAGCCGCTCTTCGAGGAGCGTCTGGCCTCCCTTCGTGTAGCGCCCATTTGTAACGGTCACATCGAGCCTCGTGGCTGATCTGCCCCTGGCGCTTCAAGATTGACTTGCGAGATCCTTCCTATTTCAGGTATTCACGAAGTTCATTGTTGCTCTCCTCTTGCTTTGTCTTGTCCATTGAGGGTTCATTGAGGTCCTGATCTCTA
Source organism: Panus rudis PR-1116 ss-1 (assembly GCA_022160315.1). Taxonomy (NCBI): domain Eukaryota; kingdom Fungi; phylum Basidiomycota; class Agaricomycetes; order Polyporales; family Panaceae; genus Panus; species Panus rudis. The sequence goes on from MU275304.1 coordinate 32,934, forward strand.
AATTATGTTGTTTTTATACACTATCAGTACTGCAATGAGAAAAAAAGCGAAACAGACTCAACAAATGCAATAGAAATCCCAAAAAGTGAGGGATTGATAGGTATCTGTAGCAATACAGCTCCTAATCCTGAACGGATGACATCCTTCTTCTTTTACAGCAGATCTCAAAACGATAGGCGGGTCCAAGAAAACTGGTACAGCAACGCTCGCAGGTGCCGGGACCCGAAGCACGAAGCCGAATCAGAAGGAAGCTCTAAGATCCAAGCTGCGCAAGACTCAGTTGCAGGAGGCTTCTTGGCAGAAGCTGTCGGAGTCGTTGGGCATGTGAGGCAATCATGGCGGATGTTGAAACATTGTTGTAGTGGTTTTTGAGGACACACCTATCGTTATGAGACCTGCTGTAAAATGACTCTTACATACATCTTTAGACACTGCATGTAGCTACATCAGGAAAAACCAGCCAATCTATATAGTCAATATAGTCAATATATCAGCCGTAGTCACGTAGTACCACCCCCCCCCCCCTTATACGAGCTATATAGCAGTCTGTCATTACTATATAGCAGCTACATAGTCAATATAGTTATGTGCAATGCTATATAGTAAATATAGTCATCAGCCAGAATATATAGTGGATATGGTACTGGTGCTTCCGCAAGCAATATAACAAGCAAAATAAAGTCCTAATCACTTAGACTGTCTTAGACTACCTCCCTTTCAACAGTATTTTACTCTATTATTCCCTATTTTGAACTCACATAATTTTGCACTAACCGGGGATTGAACTCTCAACCTCAAGTTCATCCCTTTTCATACATCCTTAACCACTAGACCACAGTGCCAACATTTTGTACAGGTGGCATACAAAATATATACCCATATTCTAGGTCACTAGTTACGAGATAGATGAACCTGTAACTGACTGATTCTCACATTAGCATGCAAAAAGAGTCAAATTGACTTGAGTCTATGCTCTGAACATTGCTCAAAGACCGTGAGAAAGCTACCTCAAAATTACCATATATAGTAATCATCATCATTTGAAAGACCCGGAAACCATCCTTGTATTGAATTGAGTATTGGTTTGGTTGGGCACTATATAGAATATATAGACTATGCAGACTATTTAGTATGTGACTGTTGACTATATTGACTATATATGCTTGTGCAGAGACTATATAGCATATAGTGGCTATATTGTGGCCACTACAGCTATAATCACTATATATCATGACACACAATGCTATCATGACTATATTGACTTGAGATTACAAAGTCACCACTACAGCTATTTCAGATTTGGGATTTTCCTGATGTATGTACAATTTCTTGCATCGCTGTGAGTTGCTTGCGAAGAAACCAATGCATTGCTACGTTGCGCACGTGACGGGATCTTGCAACTCAATCTTGAAGCGCCACTTGGAAGCATCAGGAAAAACCTCTTTTTCCCAATATAGCTAATCCGATACAACTGAAAGCAAATATAAGTTAAAAATGACTATTGATCAAATAGCTATCTAA
>MU275304.1:47763-69385 GCA_022160315.1 Panus rudis PR-1116 ss-1
CAGCAGAGATGGTATATATGGCCTATTGCTTCAGAGATACTGTATGGCCTGGTGGCCTAGTGGCTAGAGCTCTGCTTGACAGTGCATTCTGGAGACCCTGGGTTCAATCCTTGATGGTGTCAGCTGTAGATTCCATTTTATTTTATGATTGCTTTTGGATATTTAATTGAATTGTAATGGTGCTCATTATTGATTTGAACACTAGTACATTATATTATCATGCTTAATAACCAAAGTCAAAGCTATATTGAAATAAATCAATGGAAAGTGTTAGAGGAAAATTGCAGTTATTTGTAGACAATTCTCTCTAATTTGGAGATAAAAATTTCTGCTAGATTAGAGAAATAAAGTCCAGAATAAGGATAGTCTGGATAATTGGAGCTTTTTGGAGAAAACTAAGACAAAAATGCCAATTATATCTCATCATATCTAAATTGTCTACAATTGGCAAGATTGGAAAATGAGGTTTTTCCTGATGCTTCGGATGAGTAACTGCAACTACCTGCCAGTGGAGGCCGAAACAGGAGTTTCCTCGCGAAAGGTTCACCAACGCTCGAGGACTCATCCGAGGCACGAGGGAAATTTTTCTGTCCCGTCTGCCATTGGGAGACTTTGTATGAGAGCTCTGTGATGTATTACTTCGTCCCCCTCTGCCGTGTTGGTTTCTGATTCTCTATCTGCCGGTCCTTCCACTCATGATGCTTTGACAGCATTGTATGAAACATTACGAAGTAGTCGGGTACATATAAACTCAACCTTCGGTGGTGAGAGTTCTTCAGCTGGTCTCGCCTACTTCGCAAACAGTCAAGGTGCTGGTCGGTGAGTACTATCTTTCGCGAACCCGCTCCTACACTCGAGTTCTCATTCTGACCACCGGCATGTCAGTCTGACTCTGATCCATATCAAGCTGCTCCCGACCTCCGTACCCACTCAATTTGTCAATTTCCACAATGCGCTTCTCTCTCCTCGCTATCACTGCCTCATCCGTTGCCTATTGCAGCATATTTGCCGTACCAGTCTGGAATGACGGTGTCGATGTCTCGCAGACCAGCGGCCTTCACCCTCCGTCAGACCTCATTCCCTATACCGACTCCATTGAGGATGAGCACTCTCTCCGATACAACATGCATACCCTCAAGGTGCGCGATAACCTGGACAAACCTGGAACACCGGCACCCCATCATGATGCGGAGCCCTTGACTGGCTTGTTCAAGCGCAATTTGACGAAATACTATTACACCCCGAATCCGTCAAATGCTAATTTTCTAATGGACGATATGGGCTTCCCACATCTGCGCAGTGATGCCCTCCCAGGCGTTCCCATCCATCATACACTGGGGAAGCTAAATCTTACCTCGCACAGAAACAGAGGAGCGCCAGACCTTCAAATGCTGCTCCTCCTTCCAGTCAAGGAGCACATGCCCCATACCCCGGGCCTGGCACACATCATCACCCAGAACCAACGTCACACGGTGGTGGTCCAAGATATACCTTTCCCCAATGGGGGGGAAGAACCAGACAACCGAGTATGAGCCAGCAGATCATGCAGCCCGGGCATAGTCAACAGCAGCAGCGGCCATCATTACCCGCCCCAGCATCGTTCCAGTCGACCACTGGCTGGCAACCTGTTATGGCACCCGGGTCTGATCCCTGCAGACTCGGAGGTGGTATACCCCAGATGCACCCGGCTCCAGTAATGCCCCAATCCTTCAGTGGCAGGCAACCTGTCATTCCGCCTGGGTTAAACACCCAGAGAGGTCCTGTTGTCCCAGTGCACATAGCTTCGACTGCACCACTACAACAGCATGCATATGGGGGACCTGTTATCCCTACGGACCACGATTTTATTGGGAGTAGCAGCAAGAACAAGAGCAAGAGCAAGAGCAAAGCAAAGGGGAAATCAAAGTTTTGGTGATATGTATAAAGGCGAATATCATGATGATCATGTTAGCTTGGCTCGAGTCAGGAATGTAGTGGCAGATCCTAAGAGATTGTTCAACATCGTACATGTGATGAGGTGTGCGCATTGTTGAATTTACCGGGCTGCAACTTGACACCCCACCCTGAGTTGAATGTGAGTGTACTAGTGCAATAGTACTATGATATCGACTCTCACTTTCCTCAGCCGCATTGAGAGATGTTTAGACGGCGTTGTCTTCAATTTTTGACACATGTTATCGTAGTAAGGTATTTGAAGGTTCCATGAATCGACTCTGTAGCGTTGACAGCAATAGTATTTACATTCAAGTTACTACCCCGAGTCAGCTCGTCATCCTGCAAACAAGCTCTTCCCCTCCGACTCGGCCTTCCAACTGACTGGTGAGCTTATTCTCCATTGACGAACTGATTCCCAATGCTATCAGAACGACCTACGATATGAAACATCTTCTCGCAATATGCAGCATGGGGGTCAATTTGGCTGGGATCCGTGATAATTGTGACTCTCCGTTGGTGAGCATGGTAGGACCGAGCAGCATTTGCCACAGCATGCTCAACGAGGTCTCGCGCGAGCACACGGAATGCAACCTCTGGATCTGCACTTGAATTCTGGAGAGGGGTCATTCTTGCTTCAAGCTCGTGGTATGTATCCAAGTCGTCGGAACGGCCGACGAAACCAAGCAGTTGACGAGATTCTGCATAAGGGTCGGCTTGGCTGAAATCTTTGATGGGGATGCGACGCCTTTCGAGACCGTCGCTCCGCTGTGCGAGGGTATGTTGGTACATAGATCCTTCGCTAGAGACATCGCAACCGTCTGTCAGGTCTGCTCAACAAGGTTGCGGAATTGGAAAGCACATACGAAGGGTGCGAATATGCCATGACACGCATACTCAGAGTCACAAGGACTAGACAGGTGCTGGATACAGAGAGACGCATTGTGATTTGGAGTGGAACGCGAGGGTTCATCGAGGAGCGAGACTTGGAGCGTGAAGAGCCATGTCAAGGTTGAGAAACTAGAGAATAAGGCTGGTAAAAGACAATGGTTAGCGGTATGCAGGATATATAAATGTAGTCAAGCAGACTCACTGCCTGCACCCAACTGATTGAAACAGCGGAAAGAAGAAGACTGTCTACTTCCGTGCTCACTCTCAACATACGTCTTTTATAGGGAATGCAGCAGTCAACATGAATATCGGGAAGTCCAATTTGACTGACCCAATCATACAATGTGGTTCACATTGACATCAGGAAAAACCTCTTTTTCCCAATATAGCTAATCCGATACAACTGAAAGCAAATATAAGTTAAAAATGACTATTGATCAAATAGCTATCTAATTTTCAGATAACAATATCCTGATGTTTATAAACTTTGATGTATCAGATGAGGTCTGACTAGGTCAGCTCCAATTGGGCCAACTTTTGATAATTTTGAGTTCAAGTCTAGCTCAATAGAAATACAATGCTAATCTAACTCCAATCTAACTCCAACATGATTTGAATATTTTTGATGTACTTTATACTTATGGATGTTGACACTAACTGACATCCAATGATGCTAAAAATATCTAATTGATATCACTATATGTATAACCTAGTGCCAATGCTTCTAAAGGGTATCTAGTCTCTGTGTAATAGAGAGCCGTCAAAAAAATGCATAAGTCTCAGCTGTTTATAAGATGTGTCAGCAGAGATGGTATATATGGCATATTGCTTCAGAGATACTGTATGGCCTGGTGGTCTAGTGGTTAGAGCTCTGCTTGACAGTGCAGTCTGGAGACCCTGAGTTCAATTCCTGATGGTGCCAGCAATGTTTTATTTTATTTTATGATTGTTTTTGTGTACTAAAATGAATTGTAATGATGCTCATTATTGATTTGAATACTATTAATTCATATTGTGATGTCTTGTAACAAAGAGCAATACAATATTGAAATCAATCAAGGAATAGTACTGGAGGAAAATTGTAGTCCTTTATAGACAATTTTCTCTAAATTGACACTAATTGTATTCTCCAAATTAGAGAAATAAAGTCCAGAATTAGGGGGGTCTAGAATATTGGAGCCTATTGGAGAAAACCAAGACAAAAATGCCAATTATATCTCATTATATCTAAATTATGTACAATTGGCAAGATTAGGAAAATGAGGTTTTTCCTGATGGATACTGAGTGAGTCTCGGAGAGATGCTTCATGAAACAGTCAGAATGAAAGAAACGATGAATCGCAAGACTGGGTGTTCGGCATATTATCTAAAAACCGGGCCTGTCAGAAATATCATAGAGGGGATACACCACACCTTGAGTATTTATTGGCCGTATTGAAGAGGTTTGAGGTAACGTAGTCTACCCGATGAGTGGTTGTTGACTTACCTTGATATGAATGCCGTCTCGAGCGCGAAGAACAAACTTCAAGCTGCCACTGTTCAGTATTGCAACTGGAAAGCAAGCCTCCGTAGGCCAAAAAAGAACAGGGTCAACTTGTACGGGTACACTAGCCACTTTCTCTCATCATTTTATTGCGAGCAAAAGATATCACACCGCAGATGGGATGATACTGGGTGATGTGGATCTGGACATCAAGCAAATTGCCTTGCAAGTTGGATGTTGAGAACGACGCGCGTGGCTGGCGCCCGATCGCGTTTGATGGCCATCAATCACGTGATAAGCTACGAAGGCGATGTCTTCTCCCAGTTTAAACTTTAACTCCAACTTCTCGCTCCAGCCTCGAGGAATCGGCGAGCAGCTCGGCCAAGCATGCGCAGCAAACGAGGGAAAGTTGTGCTCTCCTAGAAAAGAATACTCACAAGCCAAGTCTCTCATTTAGATCTTTCCAGTTCTATTGGAAGATAATTTGCTCAGCCTCAGCGTTTGCGTGAATCCTACATGGAAGGTGGGGCTTGCGTTATAAATACCGATGTGTATTTGGTCCGTGTTCATGAATTGACGACTTTAGAACCACTTCTCCTTCTCTCTACTATTCCGTCATGACCAGAAACGAACTAGCCCTTCTTGCCCTGGGCCTCCTCACGACTGTGGAGCATGTTCATGCTCGACTGTTCACTGTGGTCAATGTATGTCCATTCACGATATGGTGAGTCCCTGCTGCTTTGAACCCCAGAAATCAGCGTTCTGATTGAATGACGGTGTGGCATCTTTGTATGTGCAGGCCTGCTGTAAGTTTTTCACCTTCATTTGGACAATTGCCACTCATTTAGTATTGAATAGATGTATACCGACCTTCATGTCGGCACTGCAGTACCTAATTTTCCGACTGGGTCAGTATGATTTTCCGGCATACACTCAAATCTTGAGAATTTATCGTATTTTAGTTGGGAAGCTGCACCCAACACAGCAGTAAGCTTTCCTGTGCCCGACAACTGGAAAGCCGCCGGCGGTCAGATATGGGTGGGTAGGCTGTGCTCCTGACGTTATATTCCACGTTTCTCATGCTTCTCAATTCATTAGGGGAGAAGGGATTGCAATTTCTCTATTACGACAGGTCCAACTTGCCTCACCGGATGGTGTAATGGTGGTCTACTGTGCGACCCGAATACAGGGACAGTAAGTAGGAGCTTTTGAAGTACGCTTCAGCACAATCTGGAATCTCGTTGGTTTCTTAGGGTGTCCCGCCTGCATCTGTCGCGGAATGGACATTGCAAGGCGACGGGTTCCGAGACTTTTATGATGGTGAAGTCGTCTACCAAACAGTATATGCAGTTGTCAACTAACATACGGGGGAATAGTGTCACTTGTTGATGGTTATGACCTCCCGATGCGAATTACGAACTCTGCTGGATGTCCAATTGCAGAATGTCCAGTCAATCTTGGGCCGAATTGTCCTGATCCTCTCAAGGGTCCTTTCAATTCTACGGGGTTTCCTGTGGGCTGCAAGAGTGCATGTGCTGCTAACATCGACGGCAATCCAAGTGAGTACTGGGAAATGGACTACCAATGAATCCTCGTTGACTGAAATTCTCAAATTACGTGCACGTAACTAGCCAATTCTCCCAATTGCTGTTCTGGTAGCTTTGATACTGCAGTGACTTGTCCTCCGAGCGGTGTAGCGTTTTACAGCTACTTCAGTTCGTCATCTTTGACACTATCTTTGCTTACAAAAGTACTAAGTGATGTCTCCAAATTATAGAAGGTGCATGTCCGAATGCTTACGCCTATGCGTTCGACGAGTCGAGCAATACCGCACTATTCACATGCGACTCTAACCTCAACGCAGATTATACCTTGACATTCTGTCCGTCGTTGAATGGGAGTGACCCCACGCCAACATCTTCCAGTGTTGCAACTGCTCCTCCCACTACAGGTGGGTTGCCCACTATTGACCTATTGACCTCAGTTCATGTTGTTGAATATTGATGTTTTGCCTGTAGCAGCTGTTGCGGCATCTGATGTGTTTGGACCGACGTCTTTGAGTTCAAGTTCAACGAGTGGCTTAGGCAGTACCTCCGGAGGCCTGGGATTCTCGTCCGGGGTGGAGACATTGCGCTCATACAGTGTCTTATCCCATGGGATTGTGATTACTGCGGTGCTGGCATCCATGCATATCCTGCATTGATGAGTAGTTCCTGACATCGAACATTTTGCTGTGGATGTGGCACCATTAACAGCTTCGATTCATCAGCCCGAGGTCTGTCTACTTCAAATTTGACATGAGTCCCAAATTCATCTCCAGAACATCTATGATGATAAACTGACCTGCACGATGACTACCGCAACGAAAATGGCATTGGAATTAGTCATGGTGCGATGGAACCTCTAGTAGTAAAGACTGCTTCTCCGAATGCATGTAATTCAGCTAACCATGTAGTAATACTAGTAGGAGGCTCTGATCGGCATACAGTGTCGCAATGATTAAGCTGGGATCAAGCTGGTATCGGCCTCTCCCAGTCCAATGTATTCAATGGCCAGGACTCGTACTAATTTTTCAGTATGGTACCCAAATGCGGAAAGTAAAACTGTACAGGTTTCAAACAGGAGGACCGTCAGTCGTTGAGTTCTGGGGATGCAAAGAACGGAAAGTCCAAGAAAAAGAAATGCCGGCACTCGACTAAGTAGTACAAGATCACGAGGCATAGTGAAGAGAATCCATGTCTACGGTATGTATTGGTTGCAGGGTAAATCATTTTACCCTACAAAGTCCCCTCTCAAAGCTTCTATTTTTTACTGCTAGTCGTCGAGCTCATTGGATGGGTGGGTGGGGGGGGGGGTTGTTCCACTCCAGCTTGCATGTCAGGTTACCAGGCAGTAGGGCAGCCTGATGAAGGGCAATCAACATCTCTTTATCCGTTCTGGCCTATTCAGATCAGACAGTATCTCCACAAAATAGGGCTTCAGTAGAGTCCACTCTGTGGGTCGATGAGTTAGCTTGCAATAGTCGCAGAAGGAAAATGAATCATAGGTGCTACCTGACTTGTTGCAACATCGGCATTGGGAGAGAAGCTCGAACCATTTGTGGTAACTATCATTGTCAACCGGGTGCGGGAATCTCCCAGTGTACCCGTCATCCACTGTGAACAGCTGCTTGACCCTGTGTAGATCTCATTCAGTCTCATGGTGGCGGGAAAATAATAAATGAACTTGCCAGGTGTCGCGTCTCTTGATCTGTTGTGTAACTTGTTCTTCGTACCATGTGATCCATGCGATGATTCTTGAGGCATGCTAGTTGATCATACATATTGAGAGCCGTAACCTTTGTGGTCGTTCGACTCAATTGGAAAGCAACTACTCACATCCTCCAATCTCTCCTTCTCAGCTCTGAGATCGGAAATACACGTATTAAAGGCGGGAGTTCCACGTGTCAAGCCTTCTAGACGTGGCCGTACTACTTGCTCCATGTATGGCCGACAGTAGTCGACAACTGAAACCCATTCGTCGGCATCATAGTCTACACCGCGGTTGGCTATGATACCATGTCAGCATCCTGACAAATCTGATAACCAAAAACTGACGTGAGTACCCATTCTCATACGAATACATATTGCCGAGTGGTACCAAATGCCGTTCACTTTCTAAAGTACAATTTGGACTGTCGCCGATAAGCCTGTTCCAGGAATGGTGCGTCATTTGCGTCCAGCTTGGGATAATTGCAGTACTGGACTTACTCTCGGATACCCCAACAGTCTTTGCAAAAATGTATGGACAAGCCAAAGTTGACAACCAGCCATCGACCATGTAATTGTAAGGAACGCAGGCAGAACTGTGATTCAGGATTGATCAGCTGCCATGCAACGAAAATGATGCCTTGAGACGTACAGTACATGACGGCTCAAATATGAAACTTGCGAACTGAATCTCACTCAGTTCCGGGGGATAGGGGGGTGGCATGACACCAATGTTCTTTCGAGCATTGGCCCAAATGTGCCTGGATCTTCTCGAAGTAAGTAGCGCGCGGAACTCCTTCGATACCCTCGACATATGGAGAAGGTCGAGGGGTTGAAGCCATTTGATGGTCTAGATGTCCCTTCCAATGGTTAACACGAGACATTTAGGTTCGCTAAGAAGAGCAACTGCATGTTGAGCGCAATTACAGTACCTCTAGAAAGATCTCATGGGGCAAATCCTTGAAGGCGGCCAGTGTTGCTTCTTGATTTTGTTGCCGATTCTGCATGATCTCGCGAGAACGATGAGAATTACCGCCTGATACGTTTTAAGAATTTTGCATGCAGTATGGTAATTAGTCCACCAACCTTCTTCATCAACTGGGTCAACTCTGCAAGGGACGCAACCATTTTGGCGATTGTGGCGATCGTGTAGTCGCCCTTGTAATTCTACTTTCAAACGTTCACAATCCTCAGGCGAATACTTCAGCGGCCACATTGGAGTTAGATGTGGCGACGGCCAGGCCGTGATATCGATAACTGGATCTTCCTTCCGACCTCTGTTGTTGTCGCGATGCGTCGGATGGTACCCTTCGGGCCTTCGGGGTGGACTGAGCGCAACTCCTACGTATGGCTATAAATATTTCACCTGTACGTGAAGCTTGACTTTGAGGGGTCACTTGAAACACTCACCTAGATATGATATAATAGGAAGTAACGCCGATAAGTAGCTAGCTTACGGCCGTGTACTGGTAGTAGGAGTGTCACTCAAGGTGTCACTGGCGACACTTGGCAGGAAAGCCTAAAATTGAGCGCTGACTCGGAACTAGCCAGCTTTTCAGCGATTCATTCAAGTTGAACACAGAGATAATCTATGAGTCAAGCTACACGCACAGTGGACTGTTTAATGGTGAATGTTGAACTTCATGAACAACTAGTACTTGAATCTCGTTGGAGGAATAAGTAATGAACATTAATGAATTCAAGCAAAGCCGGCCGTGTGTGGAGGGGCGCCAAACCCACTGATAAGATTAGATTTGAGTAAATCAAATCACAATATCCTTCGCAAACGTAAAATGATCAGCGACTTTACATCCTAAATGCCTTCCACAATTACCTCCCGTTCGCACTATTGTCATTGGGAGAAACGACGAAGTAGTGACATGGTCTGTTTCTGACGGGAAAGGTTGGCCAACTTGCCGCTTGGCTTCCCTGAATCGAGCTAATCTCCGGAACACGTGTTGGACATGCCTGCGGAAGCGCGTCATCCACGCCTTTCCAACGCTGTTCCCAACCATATCTGCGGGAAGGATATGGTACAAAGGGCCATAGATCTCGCATATCTGTGAAGTACTTGTGCTATGATATCTACTCGAGCTCCATCGCAGCACAACCGCTGCGTCAGTCAGGACGCTTGACTCTGACATCCGAGCTGCAGACGATGTCTTCAACGTCCCTCATGCGGGCGATGGACCTCGAAGGCCAGCTGTAGGTTCACTATTCGCATACGTATGCTTCCTTGGCTAATCTGCGTCTTGTCTCAGTAACGAGTACCCGTTTCCTAGAATGCCGACTGCGGACAGTCAGTCCTCTTCGAGCGATAACTCACTTCCTCGAGTTGGCACCAGCACACAAACAAAATCTCAAAGGACAGCCGGTTCCTCATCGCGACACGCCCGCCGTGGCGATCGTGATCGGGGGAACGACGAGCGAGAGCGTGAATACACTGCCACACCCACACGTCTCCTTTCTCGCCTCTATCCTCGCGAGGAGCGTGATTCTAAACATGTTCGGACGTTGTTGATGATTACTACCACTCAGTTAGAGAGCGAAACTCGAAGGGCCGATCAGGCAGAACAGCGAGTTGTCGATTGCTTGGAGAGGTTGCGACAGGCCAATGAGTCTATTACGGTTGCACGCACGGAGGCCGCGAAGGCCAATGAGCAGCTGCGATTGTACAAGATACAACTTGACCAGGCCAAGCGGGAACTTCAGCGAGCGCAGGAAACGATAAACCAAGTGGAGCAGGAGAGAATCGAGGCCGAAGCTACGGCCGCCCGTGCTCGAACTGTAGCCAGAAGATATAGGGAGGATAGTCTCCTTGCCAAAGCGAGGGAGGAAGGTAGACGGGAGGGATTCCAGGAAGGTTACAACAGGGGAAGAACAACCAGCTCCTACGAGCAACCACTCCCACCACCACAGCCTGCGCCATCTTCTAGGTTACGACCTCGTTACCGTCCACCAGTAGTGGAGGAAGAAGAGGAATCAGACGAGGATCAACCAGAACATATCATCATTCAACGAAGCGATCAGGGCTCTCCGCCTCGTCAAACTTCTCCTCCTAACGATTCCTATCAAAGGACCAGACCTCGCTCAAAGTAGGTCCTCTCAAATGCCGGTGCACATCTACAAAGTCTGACGAATTTGGTATTATCATAGCACAGTGCCCCCTCCACGTAGCCAGCGAAGCACGCCTGCGCTTGTCTCGGATGCGGCTCCTTTTGCTCCCACACTCCCCGTGCCGACCTTAACCACCCCGGTGAATGCCCCTTCCCTCTTTCACTCTCGTCCCACTCCCAGTCCCGGGCCGAACCAAGAGTCAAACAATGAACGAAACTCACAAGGAGATATACGGCCAATTCCCGTACACAACGCTCCCGTTTCTCCTATGCACCCTCCCGTCGACATTCCACCAGATGGTTACGTACCATTTGCTGACGATGACAACAACATCTCTATACCTCCCGCTCATGAGTTTGAGAGACCGGTTTCACCCATGATGTCTCCCGCGGCGTCTGCGAGAGAAAGGTCCTTACCCGTTCTACCCCCTCAAGGGCCGATCTACACTCGAGACTACGCTCAGGTCGCCGGTGACTATCCAAGCATGCTTGACCCAACGTCCATCCCTCGTGCTCCAAGTTCACCGCAATCACGAACGTCGACCAATATCTCCCAAATGTCAATACTGAATGCGCCGAGGGGAAGACAACCGATGCATGACGGTTCTTCGCAAGAGACTACGGATAGTGGATATCACCCACGGTTAGTGCCCGTCCCAGAGCGGTCAAGAACTCCTGTGAGGCCACCATCGCGTGCAGATGTACGTTATTAGCCTTGCGACTTACTATAAGTGAGATATACCTAACATCGATGAAACGTATGAAGCGTGAAACAAGGTCACCCAGAGGACCTCGGGACCTGGTCGACCCGTCTATAAGGAGCACTGATACCTCATCCTCGAGCGGATCAGACCGGGCAGAACGTCGAAGGACGAGTTCGGGTAAGGGAAGTGCTCTTGGGAGACTTTTCAAGAGACGTTTCGATACTCGGACACCACCATCTCGGCAAGCCGAAGCTATGCCTACGCCTCCGTATCCATTGTCTCGACAAACGACTGTTCCGAATATTACCGTTGAGTCACCGGTACGTCTTACTAACCCATTATAAACTTTTGTAATACCTTTGGCATATTGATTTGCGATGATGCGTTCCAGTCTACACATGCTTCCTCTCGCAGGTCAAGTCAGAGGACATCTGGTCATGATCAAACACATATGAACCTCCTAAGTCCCGACCACGCGAACAGGCCGCTCCCGATGTCTGAACCTATCATCAACTACGTGCACGTCCCGGAAGTCCTACCTACTCAAATCTACGACGCCCCACCACCGAACTTCATACCAACCTCATTCGAGCCTTCACCTAAAGACGGACCAGAACCTCTTCCAGTCCCTCCACCCGGTGGGTACCCGGGAGAAGATATTCTCGACAGAGCACCCAGTCGACATGGAAGCGCAAGTCCACGTTTGTACGTCCCTGCCCCTGTCCCGCATTCGGTGGTATATCCCGACCCGCCTGCGCGTTCGAAATCTGCTACGCCTGGACTTGGATCGGGGTCTCCTCCGCGCCCTGGATCTTCTATGTTCAGTCCGCGAAGTAGGAAGAGCAGTCTTGCTGGAAGGTTGTCTCCTTTGAACTTTGGGAAGCAGTTTGCTGCTTTCGCGCCTTCTGACGACTCATGAATGATTGAAGATCTATGAAGAAAACACAAAATCATGCTTAACGTCATCCTATGTCATGCCGGCACGATCTCGTCTGCGTACCACGAACTATCCGATCCCGTACTCTGCTTTTGCTTGCTACTCGTGTCTCCAATTCTCTGGTTACTCTTTGCTTTTCGTCCCAACTTCATTTGTATCATCTTCGCATCTATCTCCCACATGTACTTCACCTGTACCATATCACGTCGTGCTCAGTCGCCCCGTTGTAGGACCCCTTTGACCCATTCTCGATGTTTTTGTACGATTTATTCACTTGTACCTCCCGTTATAGCCCGCACGCGACACACATCTTCCCTCTAAGACCAACTTGTCTTGTATCGTAACCGCGCAATCTTGTGAAGGTAAGTTGGAGGTTAAGTTCCTTTTGGTTTTTTGCTTGTATCAACCTCCCGAAGCTTCGAACGCAGACCAAAGGATCATCACGCGCACAGTAACTATGTACGCATTTTCTGTCGTATTTTTAGGTGGTAACTGACGATGAGGCTTTTCTTAGACTACGTCCATTTAGACATCATTTGCGATCCCTCAATCGCACGAAGGGTACATGGCTGATCGTGTCATGCTGAACTAACTCTCTCGTTGACAGACTCTAGCACGGCTTTCATAAACGTACTCTGATAGTGATTGACATGCCGTTGCGAGAGCTTCTCGTCCAGGCAACCACAGAGAATGAATGATGAGGTCTTTGCTATGCAACACCTCCAATGTTCCCATGTGTGACTATTTAACTTGCTGGGTGTTCTCCCCCCGACTCTTCTTAGCCCTCCCTCGTCGCTCATTTCTGATCTAGGTGCCGGTTGGTGAGTATTGTCCTCGTCGAAGTGTGCTCAGGCGTTCGAATGCTGATTGCTCCGCCATATACTCTTTAGCCTTGATCTTCGCATTTTGCCTATCACACGACTCTTTACGGCCTCACGATTGTTCCTGTAAAGTCACTTCACCATGCGTCTTTCATTATCCCTTCTCGCCGCAGTAAGTGTGATCCTGCCAACGCTCGCTGTCCCTCTTAGGTAAGGGTCCTATGAAAACTGCCTCCAAATAAACCGAAAGCTAACACAAGTCTTATCGCCCAGCCGGTCAGAACTTCTCGCGAGAGATCTCCTCTCGTTCCCCCAGCCCGAATCAGAGTTCCATCCTCTCCGGCCGAACGTGATACATCGAAGAGAACTCCTGGAAGCCCGAACCGACGAACTCATAAACGAGTTGGTGAAACGTAAAGGCTTCAACCCTCTTTCAATTGTCGGGGACCTGCTCGGCATAGGAGGTGGAGGTGGTGACAGCCAGTACGTTCTCGTCGAACGATATCAGAGTCATCGCAGAACCAAAACTGACGCCCTCGTGTCAGGCCAACGACTGTCATCAAGCTACCCCCGAATCCTGTGGTTACGCTTCACTAAGGAACAAGTCAATGTCATGATGCTAGTGTACGATGGCCTCAGCTTGTGCCTGATCGTGGCTATTGTTAATATCATATGGAGGGCTGAAATTCACACTGCTCGTGTATGAGCCGTGGCGTTAGCAAAAGTCAACAAGCAGAAAAAGATGAAGTTGGCTCTAAAGAAGCGAGCGAAAGTCAAAGTTGAAACCCTAGCCGAACAGCCATTGTATTGTCAGCATATGATCGCAGCGAAATCTGACACTAACGACGGATGCGATGTTATTGGAATTGTAATTTGAAGGCAGGTCTGCTCACACGAAGACGAGCGTTGTGCTATGAAATCGGAGGTGAGTTCACACCTACGAACACGAAACACTGTGTTCGCTACTAATACCTCCGCATGTCAACCAGGTTCTGCCGCGCCACATTCGTGAGCCTAACATGCACTATGTATAAACCTGTGAGTGCACTGCGGATTTTACATGAATGATGGTTTTGCTCATTCGAGACCTGCTCAGGTTCGCGACCTACATCAGGTTGTGGCATTCCCTGTGCTATCCTCTTGGGATCCATGTCGGACCAACTGTCAACCTCATTGACAGGTAGTAACAACCGCTCTCGGCACTCAATGACATCCTATGATTGTATCTTATGCCTCATAACCGAGTGAGTATAAGTATGGAGTCAGCTCTTTCGGGGATGGCAGCCCTTCTCTTGTCGCTCGCTTTCGATCCAGGTGCTGGTTGGTGAGCGAGATTTCGAACATTGCTACAATAGGGTCATGATATTGACTGCTATCTCCCCCTGTAGCCGCGATCGACTTTCTTTGTCAATTTTACAGTTCACTCACGACTTCACGAATTCACGACACATTTACCATACAGAGAGCATGCGTTTCTCCCTTGCAACAGTTGTTTCCTTCCTCGCTGCGGCATGTTCAGTAGCCCCAACGCTTGCCGCACCCCATCCATATGGGTACATCATAACTTATATGCTCGACCTAATGCTCTTTTCTGATATTCCACATTTTGTCTTACAGGCAAGCCGGTCTCGCTGCTAGGTATGAGGAGCTCGATCGCCGTATTGAAGAAGTCGCAGGTGCTCTCCTTCGTAGGGAGCTTCTGGCCGCACGGGATGATTCCTCCCAACTGCAGAGGCGTAAGGGATTCGGCCCTCTCGGCATCATAGGTGATGTCGTTGATGTCGTTGGCTCAGTTGCTGGTGGTGGTGGTGATAGGTTCGCTCTCGATTCTCATTGTGAAGATACCCTGACTAATCGAGCACTTTGTGCTACCCAGTGGTCCCAAGACTATCATTCAACTGCCGAAGCCGGCGCCTACCCTGATCTCATGAGCATTTGGAGCGTATGATACATTGATACGAATTGGTCTTGGTGCCGCATTGTCGTGATGTACTCTACACTTGAAATGAAGGGTTCATTAATGACTCGAATACGCTGCAGTGGGTAACAACCTCAACCCAAGAGACAAAAATGCAGAAACGCTGGCTTCACTGAATCACAACGATAGTCCATTTGCGAAACACGGGTCGTACAAAGTATGCCAATGTAGGTATGCCTGTCTGAGCATTATACGTCGGCCTACACCAAGTCGCCTAGCAACTTGGTGAACATCGATGCGGCAGCTGACGTCGGTCTGTAAAAGGTGAAGTCCATCTTGAGACCTCTGGCTGGACTTACACACCTTCCGTTTTTGTCTTCCCGTGCCCAACAGAGACGTGATATCGATGTGACGATGCTACACCTCTCTGACGAGTTCGGTTTGTTTTAGTATGGTCACTCATACTACGTGGGCCTCATTCCTAGTCTACTACAGCACTCTAGGTAGCGTGGTAGTCGTCGCACGCCTTGAACAGGTCCAGAACAGGTCTGCGGACGTACAGATGTAGTCGTCCT
Source organism: Panus rudis PR-1116 ss-1 (assembly GCA_022160315.1). Classification (NCBI taxonomy): domain Eukaryota; kingdom Fungi; phylum Basidiomycota; class Agaricomycetes; order Polyporales; family Panaceae; genus Panus; species Panus rudis. The sequence goes on from MU275304.1 coordinate 63,389, forward strand.
CGCCATCAATGATCCAATATTCGTTACCTGCCAATAGCCGACGAAGGAATTGTCATCACAGTATTTGATGACCTGTGCCATGATATCCGGGCTTCGCGGAAATGTCTTGATCTCTTGACAATGCGACGATATATAATGCGGGTATGCGGGAGCCACAATCCTCAGCTCTCTTTGCTCACCACGTCATTCTTCTTTCAATCTTGGTGCTGGTCGGTGCGTGTTATTCACCTTTTTTGCCTCAATCTATGACTGAACACAGAAACAGCCTTTTTAATTCAGCTTTCTTTACTTTCTTCGATTGCTACTTTTTACGAGATTCTGACTAGTGACTACCGTCATGCATTACACGCCAACGCTATTGCTTCTTGCTGCCGTCGCTGCTTCCAGTGCATCCGCTCTTTCGTCGACCTACATCCGTCGGTATGTTCATTGCTACATCTTGCAGATGATAGTCGGTATTGATACATCGTATCGACAGCGGCGAATACGGGCCATCCCTTGCTAATGACCACCATATCACCAGCTTTCACCAGAATTCGCAACGTGATCTTCTCATTGACGAGCTAGCCAAAAGATGGCTCGCCGATGTTGCCTTTGACATGGTGAAAAGAGACGATTCTTCCTCGTTCCACCCTCTTCGCCGTCGGATGGTCGAGATGCCTCCCGTGGAACCTAGAGTCCTGAATGAGGGTGCCGAGTTGCGGAAACGGATCGTTATTGGAGGCGGTTACAAGAATGCCGGAGAAACAGAATGGCATTCCTGGGGCCAATTTACCCCTCCTGACGAGGATCCTTCCTACGTTCAAGATCCTGCTCCTGCCGAGAAATCTGTCCCAACTCTTCCTCCTGATGTGAGCGTCGCTCCCGATAAAGTTGCCCAGTACAGGAATCAGGCCACCCTGGAGCGTCGCCTGGCTCCTACGCCCACTACTGCCTCCGATACGCAGAGCGATGTAGATACTGCTGATCCTACGGCTACCCCTGCGAAAGGTCTCGCTCATTTCCTTGCAATGGGTGGCCCGGGTCCCGTCATTGGAGGAGGATATAAACTTCCCGGCGAAACAACATGGCACACGCTTGATTTCCGGCATCCCACTGCCACCTCAACACCATCTTCCACTGAGACTGCGGCTACCTCCACCGAGGCTACCTCGACTCCTTCATTCACGCCGACACCCGCGTCAGTCCGTAGCGGAGCCCTTCCTACTCCTATAGCTCTTTATCGTAAGGATGTTGACTTCCGATTGTGAGAGCGGTGCACCGGTGCTTCCCGGGGCAGTATAGGGAGACCTTTTGTCGTCGGTGCCGTATTCACACATTCTTTTTCAGTAGCCCGAGCTAGTGTACGTATCTCTCTTTGAGTGTATGACCATTGTGCTGATACCGCGTTCCCACTATAGAAGTAGCGATGACATGCGTTACGTGACAGCGTTGCCTCCTGCTCCGTCAACGATTTAGCTCTCCCCGGCATGTCCTACAAGATAGTTTGCTTTGTACTGCTCAGTCAACCTCGTTCTCGATGAAAGAGTCTTAACGTGGCAATCAATGAAGCGTTTTTTTTTCACGATGGACATTGGCGCAACAACACAGACTGAGACAGACGTACATTTACCAGTACTCGTCATAGTAGAATGGTTACTCAGGGATGAGAAACAGGCTGCTCTCGGCGACTTTCTCATAAGCCTCGACTGCTTGATTGTGAAGATGTACCATGATACAGACGAAAGGGAAGTACACAATAGTACAGAATGTGATGCTTCCTCAACTCCAAAACCGTGAGGATCTAAACAAAACTACGCATCTGTGAATGTGGAACGATTCGCGAAATTCATTGGTCCAATGGTATCCGTACCATCGCTGCGAGATGAATCTCCGGCTCTCTGTACTTGATATTAACGGCGAGGCTATCAAGTATGAAACTAATCATCACTTACACCCTTGCCCCATGTGTTGCTCGGAGAAGACGACAAGGAGATGTCCCGTACTGTTCCCGGATCAGTCCTACTGCGTATGCGGTCTCTTGCATTGAGCCTAAACGTGCCAAATACGATTTTGAGTGCCTGCGTGAGAGCACCATGCTGGGGTTTACACATACGTTCCGAGGAATGTATTCGCATATACTGAGAAAAGTATTCAGCGAGGTATGAGTGGTACTCAGGAAAAAGAGAAACAATCCATGAATGCACATACACTTGCTCCCGAGAGTGGTTAGGCCTGCAAAAACAAGACTACGGTTCAATCGGATATGCTGCTCAGGATCGGAGCTCATCAGTTCAGTTAGACTACGTGTACTTAGGAGTCACCTTACCGTGATTGCCACGGCGACAGAGATGACACTGGATCGATGAGCGACAAGGATGCAGTGTGTCAGTACATCGGTGTTTAATCAAATAGAACGACGTACACCAAGATAAGGCCTGAGTTAATCGAGTAAGCTACGAGCCACTGTACAAGACCTTGAGATCTACAACACGACAGAATTAGACATCAATGATGGAAAGGTAAGGCTTAGGTTACCGCTTGATTTCTGCTCCGCTGGTATAGAGATAATAGACCATAGCAATGGCAACCAAGCCGTCAACGGCAGCGGCCATGATCGCACTTATGTTTACAACGACCTGTTGTAACAATTGAGAATATCTTTTGGTAGTACGTGAGGCAAACTGACGCTGTTGATGTGACTAGCTTCGAAGCTCAACCAGTCTTTGCCTTTGATTCTATACAGGCGTTAGAGGCGTTCAAATCATTGCGGTAAATCATATGGTCCAACTTACAGCATTCCACCGGTAGCTTCCAAAGGACCGATACATGAGCATTTTCTGATGTGCCAGACTCGAACGGAGGGCTCTTACCAGCATAGATACCTAGATGAATACATCAGTATCGTTCTCCCTCGGAGATAAGTCCAGGACTTATACATACCAAGGCGGAAGGCTAGCGCAAGACTCTGAGAGCACCGGTGTGTTAGTAGTCGGACGTCGTCACCTGGGAGACAACTTAACCACTCACAAGCGTACCGACCACGATCTTGTTTCGCTTACTCACTACAAGAAAGTCGTTAATGATTTGTACTTGTGAGAACCGCAGGTCGCATGTGCTTACGCAGCCAGATACGCCACAAATAAAATCTCCGGGAGACTATGAGCAGGGGCAAGAAAGTTTCTCGATAAAGAGCTCACCCTTCAACAAGCAAGACAATGCAGTCCTGTGCGGACGTGATCAGCAGAGAGAGATACGTACGAGGAGGATACAACAAACCTCCGTGATCAGCACCCACTTTGAAATGAAACATGAGAATCAAGTCAATGGGTATGAGCGACAACACCTACCCCAACAGGCCTAAAAAGAAGCGTCAACACGATAGCCACTTACATCTCGGGCTTGAACTCACCAGTCGATCTGAAGTACTGCCAGATAGTCGCCGAAAGCAATGACACAATAGAAATACATCAGACGGAAAAGGAGGACAGTATGTGCGCTCTCGATAATACTGATAAGATCATGAACATCATGAAAATGGGGATTGCTATCCGGACAGATACCACTCACAAGACTGTGGCGACAGTAGCTTTGATCCATGACGCATCATTGTTCTTTGAAGTATAGTATATGTATACCTGCGTGATCGTTATACCATACAGCCTGTGGATGATTAGCCGGAGCAAAGAATATGCAAATTTTCGAGCTTACACAAATGCTAGTGCCATGGTCATGATCGCTGCACCGAGTAGATCAGGGACAGAGAAGAGCGGGACATTGAAAGCCAAGGTCGACATGACGATGATGTATAGGTCGGGCTTGTGAAATGTCGGAGAAGGAAGGTGACTGGCGAATGGTGAAGCATTTATATGCGAAATGAATAAGGTTACCGTTGTGCTTCTGCGTGCATGGAACGACCTGCCTGAGAGTCAGTTTCCATAGTCGTGATGCAATGCCGCAGTTTTCGAGAGAAGTCGATCCATGCTTCCAGTCTTCGGATTGAATGATACCTGATTCGCTCTACATACAATCCGATTGCTGTTGTATTCGCAGGCACGGAGGCAGACGATAGGCGGTTTAGGCGGTGTACAACATCATCCCAGGTCAAGATGACCGAGCGCTAAGCGGTGACGATTTCGTACATAGCTCTCTTCATAGTAAGTTCATACAGAGGATCACGCACCATCGCCGAGAAGAATTTTCAGGTCAAGCGTCTGCAATTGAGTGGACAGTGGGCCATCTGGTCGTTGGGGTGGGCTGTCCATAGACAGCCGCTCAGTGCGATATTTTTGGTGTACCATTGCATATGTCAGGAAGGGTGGTCTCTTGTTCTGCATAGAATCACAGTGGGGAAAGAAGATCTATCATTAGTCTGAGCATTGTGAATCTATGGGGCCTTCAAACGAGGAAGGTTGACCTTCGTGAGACAGTCTAATCATACCAAAGTCATTCCAGCCGAAATTCTGAACGTAAACAACGCAAGGACGTCCAAGCATTTTCGGTTGCATACTATCCCATCTATAGACATCGAACAATGCAGCAGAAACACGCCTGCATCTACGCTGAACTGGCTTGTACTCAAGTGTAGACAGGGGCAATGCGCGGAATGGAGGTCGTGACAGGTCATGATCAATAGAAAATGATACACGAAGGACGAGCGTTCTGTAGCTTGAGTCTTCAGTTGGTGTGAGACAGAGCTCGAGGCTTCGCAGTCATCGCTGGAATGATATATTTTACCGAACTGAGTCATCCATGGCGGCAATGGCGTGTCTATCCTACCGTAATAAAAAGTCACCGCATTTGGAGGCGTTTTTCAGAAGTAATGAATGACAACGTCTTGAAGAGATCGAGCAGTCACAAAAATCCAAAAGTATACATCAAGTCTACATTGAGAGAAGTGTAGCGGCAATATTGTTGGAGGTCAAAGGTTTCTCCGGTGATCGCCGGCTTTTCACGTGCTCGTGGTGCGTCGACAAATTCGGCTCGATAGATTCAATCGGCTACGAAACTGTTTGTATCCTTTGCACTCGCCGACTCTGAGTGTTCCTTCAGAGTATTCCCAATGCTCAGTTACCGCAGGAAGTGCACATACACAGCAAGCCGCGTGTTTGGCATGGTGCCTAAATATGAATGGCCAACTTACCATTTGACGGTGGCCGGGCTTGCGTATCATTTAGAGAGATCTGGCATCAGTGACCCGGTGAATTCTCATTCAGTCATATGTCGTATTAATATCATATGTTCTCATTCATTGCTTTAGCCATCCACCTCAGGTGAGACGCGGATATTCTCAGTTTTTCTTCTACAATGCTGCATCTAAGACAGTTCCGGATGTAGGTATGAAACCACATACTGTACCATTTTGAACGGTTCAACAGTCACGCGTCACGTACCCCCCCTGTCGAATGTGCAATTTCGTACATGTCACTCGTCACGGTGGGGTGCTGTCGAAAGTGCAATGGGCGCTTGTAGGGGTAAGGCTGCCCAATATGGTAAGTTTTCGTCGAAACTCGGTCAAATGTCACCTATTGTCACGGTCACGTCACAGCTCTGTCGAAACCAAAATTTTGACAGAGGGTGTCACGCGTCACAAGGCCTGTCGAAACGTTCAAAATGGTACAGTATCGCTGGTCTCGGGATCGTTTGCAATCCGTCTCTGGTGATCATCAATGGGCATTGATACATAGCGCGGGCGAACCACGGCCATACTGCGACTTCGTCATCACGTCTATGATTCGACGGAAATACTAGGGCAAGCTTCATAAGCCCGAAGTATCTAGAAATAGTCTACATGGACACCTATGAGTCGCCCGTGTCACAGGCTTGACATAGAGTTCCCTTATATGTCTTTCCAAGGACTCTCATGGAACACCAACCAGCCTCACTTCTCACTTCTCCTTTCGGTCACCCACTGGACTTTGTATCCAACTTGCGGCTCTTCAGTCGCTCAACGTCATCGGAGACGCCTCTCCCAAGTCAGCTATGATCTTCGCCGACATCATCATGTCTTGAATTTGA
>MU275305.1:0-33181 GCA_022160315.1 Panus rudis PR-1116 ss-1
TGACTTTTTCTATTGAGTATGCTGAGAGTCTAAAGCATATTGAGCATTTTATACTAAGCACACTTAGCCTATATAATGCAATGAGCAGTTTCTATCAAGTCTACTTAACCTTCAGAATGAGTAGATCTTGATCATGATTAGTCTCCATAGTATAGTTAGTAGTTGATATTGAGTCCACTTAGTCTCCAAAGTGTATTAAGTAGTTTCTATTGAGTCTTCTTAGTGTCTACAGTGAATTTGGCAGTTCCTGCTTCATCTACCTAGCCTTCATAGCCTCCAGAGTGTATTGAGCTATTCATGTTGAGTTCACTTAGCCTTCACAGTGCAATGGATAGTTTGTATTGAGTCTACTTAACCTTTGCAGTGTATTAAGCAGTTTTGATCTAGAGCATATTGAGCATTTTGTACTAAGCACACTTAGCCTCCACAGTGCAATGGGCAGTTTCCATTGATTGAGTCTACTTAGTCTCCACAGTGCAGCATGCAGTTGAACTTCTGCTAAGTCTATCTAGCCTCCACAGGATCTACACTGTATTGAGCTATTTTTGTTGAGCCCACTTGCTCTCCAGAGTGCATTAAGCACTCTCTATTGAGCAGTTCCTCTTGAGCTCAATCCTCTTGAGCTCAACAGGCAGTCTCTATTGAGTGTATCACTTGGACTGACCTTCCCATCAACTCATGGGAGCAACAGACCACACTAAGTGCCAGGCATCCACTGGCACTTCTGTTCATGTGCCTTTTCATCAATGTCATGCATACCCTCATGTTCATTGTTGTGCACAGTGAGCTCAACTTTTTCATTGTTTCAGCTTCCTTTTTTGTTTTTCTTTTTGTATATATATTGTAATATTAAAACACACTACTGTACCATTTTGACCTCAAGTTCATGATGGCGAATGCTACCCCTGCTGACTGAACATATTTCAGGTTCAGTCACGTAATGTGCCCAAGCAACAAACCTGAAGAACATTACATCCAGTGTTCGTGACTCCTCCAAGGGCATAAATAGTGATGAAGGGCATATGGTGAAGAGGTGCCGAATGTTCGCCGTCACACCTAACGGCACAACACCAAATGAAATTCAGGTGAACTTCAAGGTATGTCACATGTAACGCTCAAAAAACCTGAACTTCTGGTCGAAATGGTACAGTATAAATTAATTAGTATGTACAAGTAAGGCCACTCTTTTCTGTGGTTTGTTCCTGTCGCTCATCCACAAGAACTGAATGAATTCATGCCCAGTTCTGAACTTGCAGCTGCTGCTGCCAAGGCTCCAGCTGAGGCCATACCGAAGCCATGTCCGCTGAAACGACTGAGGCGTCGAGCTCTAATCCTGAGACCGTCCAACTCATGCCCAAGTCTCCCATGGTCCCCAAGAGCTCAATGCACTTCATGGTCCTCTTAAGGAAGGTGTTAGACGGTGAGTGCTGATCTTGGTAGATAAACATTCCTCTGTATTCAATATTCAATGAGTGTTCGTTGGCTCCAATGCTGGATGTCATGATTAGTCTATCCGTAATTTGCTGGACAACGTCAAGTCATTCAGCCCTTCTGCTTACGAGCACCAGGAGCATTCCATCACTGCACATCTTCGTCTTCTTGCACTCGTACTCGGCGGACCATCTGCAGCGATAGCGTTCCCTTGAAACGGGATGAAACATGTGATGGAGCTGCTCATTTCACTACTGCTGTCGAATCTAGATGGTCAAGATTCCACTTTTTTGCTGCCAGAGTGGTTAACTGCGCATATGCTTGTCTGCGAGGCTCTGCTGTTGTTGGGAGAAGAATCTCGTACAGCAAACATACTAAAGGGAGGCCAGCCAATGGTCAAGCAAGGACAGGAATCTGGTCCACTTTACCCCGAGGCGCGCAATGCCCTTTTCGACTTGCCTTACAGACTCATCTCATGTTCCACCATCGGCTACAATGAACAACTGTGAAATGAGAAAGACTTTCTTAAGGTCTCCATCGGCGATCGCATGCAGAGTTGAACATGCTTTGGAGTATGAGTAACCCGTCCATACTGACAATACTCAGACTCAGACCAAAGCAGCTGGAATGCATTCCTCGACATCCTTGATTGTTCTCAGTGTTGACTGTGTGACTGCGATTCAGCTAACCAGCCAATTTGGGGATTTGAGTGCATAGAGGCGGGGCATGTATGATGGTTTGTGGTAGTCTAAGCATTCGACTTGGGTGCATTCCGGACTGTATACTGGCGACTGGAACATGCTTGGGTGGTACAGCAGAACCTTGGATAGCATCTGCTTGGAGAAATGCACTCATTCAAAAACAAAGAAGCTGCATGAAGCACCAGAGAACCTATCCCACTCCTGAGTATTACATAGTCGTCTTCTGTATCATCTCATTTGGTTCTCCATCGTTGGTATAGGGTGTACACTTTCACCTTCGGCCGCTTGTCGTTGGTCTCTCTATCTGTACATATCGTCTACAAGCTAATTCCCATTCTTGGATATGAGCAATGGCTGCACTCTACGCAACACATGGTTTCCGGTGCTGCCATTCACGAAAGGTAACCATACAGAGCATCATACTAATACTCAAGTTGCAGAGCATTACTGGCTGACAACAGGTTGAAATTATATGCGGAGATGCAATTGTGGACTTTGTAGAAGCAGAGGTGGAGAAAAAATATCCGGGAGAGGTAGAGAAAATATGTATAAGGTGAGTATCAATGTGGTTCGCATTTCAAAGGTTTGAAAGAGTGTCTTCAGGTCCACTGTTCACAAATACTCATTGTCCTCTTCGGGGCACCGCGACCCTCGCTGGCACCTGACTGTTTGCTGCACCACTGGCAGTGGAAACGAATTCACAGATTACATCCCAGTGTCTAAGGAGAAAAGGCGTGAATAGGGTATGAGGGGCTAGGTAAGTGAGCTCATAACTTTGAACAATGTTCGGCGACTCATATAGCGAACATAAGAGGTGTTTTTGGCATGCTGAGAAGTGCTTTGTTACTCATATTTTGTATCTGGTTTCTGCATTGTCGCTGTACATCGTGTAGTCTTTCTTGCTTTCTTGCTTTCGTGCTTTCTTTTGCGTCTGCTGTACCATACTCGCCGCTTTCTATTGTCCTGTACTCCTATGTCTCAAGAATGTTCTTGCTTTCACTCAATCGCTTGAGTCTTCATGCCATTACAACACTCCGGAACGAAAGCTGAGTGTTAGTTCCTGCAGAATGCAAGACATCGGTAACCAAACCGTAAAGAGGAGTGATTAGCCCGGTTCTCAGTTGATCCTCGAATGGGACTACTGGGCAGACTATTCAATCAGATAAATGAGTGTGACTTCTTAATTGAGGGTATGACATTCTGTGCAGGTTATGTTACAGATATTGACAAATTCAATGAAATTCAGTGAGATGTCGACATTCTACAGGGATGAAATGTTGACTATGTTCTCAATAAATTCTACTGAATCATTTTAAAGAATGTCTTGATTTAATTCGCATTCGCATTTGAAGATGACTGGTGATTTTCAGAAAATTCGTTTGAATTCACATACTGCAGATCCTAAAAAGTAGTGGAGTTTCTATTTTCAGTTCTAGTGAGAGAGATAATCTGGTCTTCAATATTCAATGTTCACTTCCTCGTCAGAGAAATGTTGACCTACCCTGTGTCACTCCTCCTTCACCGCTCCCGCATTGTCTGTGGTACATACCTGGACAATGCTCCTCCTGTTGCCCGTGGTACATACCAGGGCAAGTAGGTCTGCTCTGTAATCGGCTGCGCATCCAGCTACAGTACTGTTTGTAAAGGACAGCCCGCCGCTTCCACAACACCATCTCTCCCTCTTCGAATTCACTGACTCTCATTTTCTTTTTGTTTTCTCTCTTCTCTGCATTTGATTTTGCGCATTTGGACCATTTATTTTGGTTGTACTTCTATTACAGTAAGCTGCCGCATCGCTCATTGATCAGCACTGATTTCATTTGTCTGATCTTTCCGTTCGTGTTAGGTCTCAACCGTGTTGGCACTGTCTGTTGCCAGTTCATTACTGGAGATGCTGAAGTATGGGCTGATAGTTGATGCTAGGGGCTGACAAGTCGAGCATTAAAGAGGCTGAATCTGGGTAAGTCAACCATATTACTTCTGCCACTAAGATTTGACATGTCTGCGCAGATGATTGTGCATGCAAAGATACACTCTGTCATCTCCCTCCCCTTCTATTAAGTCTCCCAATCATCCATCCTTACTCCCGCTTCCACTGGTACCGCCATTCGCCCTGCAAGTTCCTGTTACTTTGTATATACGAAAAATTCCCCGTAATTCGATGGTACATGGGCCTCAAGAAAATTAGTCCATCCCCCTATTGTTAGCTCAGTATTGGTTTCTCTATGGCAGTGTAACCGGTCAATTCTGGCCTCCTTCCTTCAGTATGATTCTCTCTCTTTTCACTGTAGTCTCAGACCGCAGACGCTCTCTATGAATATTAATCCCTTTCGAACCAAGACAGTCATCCATCTACTCTCTACTCCCTCACCTCACGATCCACGTGGCTGTGGATCAAAATTCTTGAATTATCACATGATCTCTATCTACACGGGAGGAGTGTATCAACCGTCGAGAGTGAAATAAGGTACGCATACAATGCTTTGTGATGAGCCCATAGACTAACAGCTTGTCTCGCAGTCCATACCCTCATCTCTGAACCGTCACCAAAACTGACCCGCTGAGGAGAGAGGTCTCTGGCTCACCTATCAGCACTCGCATTCCCTTGAGGAACTATTCCCGCAGTCATCCAGCCTGTCTTCACTCAAGGCGACATGGGTAGCAGGGTCCGTAGACTCTGTCGCTCAACATTCCTATGAGTATTTGCATGACTTCTTGGGGCTTGCAGGAATTCCACCCTCTCAGTACTGTGCCTTGTCGTAGGCGCGAAACGTTGGCTTGGATGCGCTTTTGAGAGTCTCACATGGTGTGTGTGCTTTCATCTTACAACAGGTATGGTACAGTTAAAGACCTACTCTTGCTCTAAGGTACAGGACAGTATGTATCCAACTAATTTGGACGGAATGCTGTATAGAACGCTGACTTATGATGAGGAGATATAAGACAAGTTCCCATGTGGAAACCACACACTGAGCTCCTATCTGTCGCGGCCAACGAAGCGCATTCTCGTCCCGTGGAATCACATTGGACGGCATGGAAGCGAAGGAATCCGGACACTGTCAGTGTTGTCTGAGGGAAGCAATGAAGGCTTCCTGTCGTTCATTGTTGCCGGTCATGTAGTTTCGAACTTCATTCAGCATGTCTGAAAAATGTCATGTAAGTGCTGTGAATGGAATACTTTCCAGAAACTGTACTCACCAAATGCCTTGTCACCAGACAGGCATAGCATTTCAAGCAGTCTTTGACATTCAGCCGCGGCCTGCTCGTTTTCCTGAAAATGCCAGGTCATTATACCGCCCATATGCAAGGCCACCAGGACTTACAGGTACTGTTACAATCAAGGGTCTGGGATTGTAACGTTATCGCGAGAGGGCCTCTCACGGGTTCTGGTTCAGACAAGGGTCGAGGGATTCCAGGGAAGAACAATGTATAGAGGGCGAGGTATCTAGTACAGAGAGGCTGAAGGTCACGGAGGTCAGACTGGGGAACTAGCTACTGTACATGAGAGTCCTTATATACATCAGGGAACAATAAGATGACAAGACAATAGCGAGGGAATGGTTGTCAGGGCAGGACAATAACAGTGATGATTGTCAAGCAAGACAATAACTAAGGCTATGCACACCACATGTCATCCGTGATAAATATAGACAAGTCAAAGGTTCAAAGTTGTATCTTCCATATCAAGGCTAACAAAAGGCAAGAGTGATGGGGTGACCATGACTGTGACCAGGGGGTGGCAGATGACAAGTCATGTAATCTCTAAAACTGTAACAGGTATGTTGACAATGCTTATGCCTGGTCCCACCCTCATTGGCACATCTGGTTCCTGCCATAACGTAAAGAGTCATGCAAGGCGATGCCGAGGCTTGGGACGTGGAATATTAGCCATGGGTATTGCACTCTGCAATTGTGATTATGTGGGGATGAGCGGTGGGATTTTCACGGATTGTCTCTGTATATATGGCCTCTGAAGCCCTGCCACCAGCCTCACTGCACTCATTGTCCACTATGCGCGCGCAGTAAGAACATGTCCGTTCCACATGTACACAAAGAGAATCTCCCTTTGTTCTGAGGTCCTCCTTTGTATCGCTCAATATGGATGTGCCGCTCTTTGTTTTTTTTTTATTTTTTTTTCCTGGGTGACAAACCTTCTTTGGATGCTATCAGAGAAGAGAATGAGACGGTGTCTGCCCAACTCAGGTGAAGAATTTCTCTTTGTCTCAAACACTCCGCTGAACCGCCGATCACTGACATGTCATTCTTTGATTCGTTTGTAGTTGACGGAAGCTCCTCTAGTTTGCAACAGACGATGTCCACAATGTCCACTCAACTCTAAGGTGCCCCTCTGTCTTTCAGAAATGCCATTATCTTTCTCACCTTGCCACTGTTGTTGATTTCTTTGTCCTGTGCAGAGTCATATATCACACCTCCGGAACGCCGCTTGGCTCATTCCCCCTTTTCCGCTTCCCCTCACTTCCACATTACACCTCCAGGGCGCCACTTAGTTTGCTCTCCTCTTTCCGTTTACCTCACATCTACACCAATGGTAAACTCCACGCATTTGGACAACCAGATTCCCCCTCTAGAAAATACAAGGTGGACATACCAGTCCCCCAAAAGAATGTCCTCTTCTAGTTATGTCCTTCCAGCTTCCTTGCCAAACTGGCTGCAGCATACCAAGATGCCACTCGCATATAAGAAAATGACCGGGCAAGATAGAGTCCCAGCCATGAACAGGTGGATCCCTCCCATACATACAATTCCTGTTTCCTGTATATGCAGAATACTGACCTGAAAGTACTTTTCAGGAGATAGAGGAGGTTGACAAAGTTGAGGAGATGCTGGTGGATGACACATTGGCAGTGAGTGTTCATATATTCTCCATGGCATGGCATTAAGGGACTTCATCAACATGAACTTTGCTGAGTAGGATGATGCGGCTCCCATTGTATCAGGAATCGAGCGAGATGCAAGAGAAGAACAGACGATTGAAGGCGCAAGCACGGAACCAAGAAAGACATTGCTGAAGAAGGGGCACAGGATGCTTGGATCGTGGCCCACGAGGTTCTGGAGGTAACTGGTTGCATTGATCCTCTTGCCAGCACTATGCTCATTTTATGCCGTAGTGCTTGATTGCGAAGGAGAAGAGGCTGATTGGCACCGGTTGACTGTACAACTTGTATGTCAGTGCAGGGATAACCGCAATTGCTGCTCCACTCGGTATAAGTTCAGATACTATGTTGACTTCCGGCGATTTATACATCCATGACATCCTACAAGAAGATCTGAAGGAAACTCACCTCGTATAGCTGTGGATATGGCTTGATCAACAATGAAACCCCGTACAACAGCTCCGCCTTAAGCATCCAGATGCTAAAGGCTTCCATCTGTCCTTCAGTGCAGGGGGTGAGCCAACATGGGTCAAACTGGATACTATCAGGAAGCGGCATCACAAGTTCCCAAAGCTGTATGGTGAGTATCATTGAGAATTGTATATATAAGTTATGCTAACTCATTGGTCACTGTTCCCGCAGTGTTCAAATGCGTTAATTTTGAATAGGTGTGTCTCATTCATTGACTGGCATGATGGAGTATTCAAAACTTAACTGTCGCCACCCAATATCTTGATGGTCAGATTGTCCCATCGGTTGCATGTGCCGTGTTTCCTCTTTGTCCCCACATGTCCCTTCCTTTTAGTCTCTTGTTCTGAATTGTCTGCCATACGGCCAAGATGTGCATCTGAAAAGTCTGGATTGTCTGTGTTTGTGTGTCCTATGCCGACTCTGTCCATCTCATTTTTCAGGGCCCGTTTGGATTGCGACGCAAACGTGATAGGCTCGTCCCCAGCCGATTCCTGACATTCAAGCTCCGCCGCTCCGCACAGGTTCTGTCAGGAACAGGCTGGGCAATTTGGTTGTCAATTTGGTATAGTGACTTAGCCGAGTGTCCCGTGCACTTCGCACTTAGTGAAATCTCGTTCTCATCATTAACAAGGGTTGACTTCACATGAGGCCAGCAGCTGTGCTTGTTTGTATACTATGACATCACTACTCAAAAATAGGATCCTCCCCTTTGACAAACTTCCAAGTGAGCCGGTCACCCCAGAGGTCCTCACCACCTGTATCCTCAACAATCTCATCATCTGCCTCTGCCTCATCGACCTCCGACTCTGGTGTACGAGCCAAAGTCCATTTTGACCGACCAGACCATATCCAGCTTGGCATCCGATGGCGAGATGACTGAAGTCAAATTTATGCACTTGTTGTCATCATCATGGTTGTGGTGGAGGGATTATCATGCGGAGTTGTTGACATTTATACAGGAGCTTGGCGAAATTTCTTATATCCCCCTCCCAACTAAAGTGACCACTAGCGGTAGCAAGAAAGCCGCGGGCTTATCAACCGAGCAGAGGGCCGGTACCTCGAGTGCATTACTAGGTGGGAGCAGTGGAACAAACGCTGTTGTCAATGCATTGTCAGCATCACTGGTGGAAGCATCCAACATACCTTCAAAACGGAGCAAGAATGCACCCAACTCATTACTTGATGACCCTATGAAACATCGCCACATCAGTGACTGAACTTCGAATACAAATCCATTCATTAACCTGTCACCTGAGTCATTTGCTACCACAACGGCGGTACGGGAGTCACTTGCAACTCAAGCAAGCGATCCCAACCCACCACTACAGTCAGGACACATGATCACTATGGATGCCCCCTATAATAGTCTCCAAGATCCTTCGCAGCAATCCGCCACCTTCCCGAGCTCTGCGGAGCACCTGCCAGGTACTATGCTCGGCGACTCCGAGTCAGGATCCCTTAGTACTATACAAACACCCATGCATCCCTACTTGTATCCAGCTACACCCCAGCCTGCGACACTGAACCACCATAGCCAGTCCACTGGAAATTACTATCCAAATGCTCCATACTACTCAACACTGCTGCCTCATCAACACTCGCAAACACACTGGCCATCACTCCAGAATCAGATACAATATGGAGCTGGGACTTACTCTTTGCCTCAACAGTACCCAGGACCGCAATAGACATATCAAACACTGACACGTTCATTCACCTTCCAGCACTACTCACCATCGCAGTCATCGGGGTCCCAACACAAGCAGCGGTAGCAACTCGGAAAGATTTGACATCGAATGTATTATACATGTGTATATTATAGGACTAGTCATTGGCAAACTGAGAAGGAAGGTGGTGGTGGTAACCAGCCTGAGACATTCCAAATGACAGTACCAATAGAATGTGAGCGCATGAGAAATTGTGGCTCTTAATAGAGCATATGCGATTTCACTAAGTGCTTAGCACGCGGGACACTCGGCTAAGTCACTACGCCAAAACAACGATCAATTTGCCCAGTCCATTTGCAAGCTCACACCTTTTCCCACTCCAACCCCTAAAAAGGAAAGGCTGAGGTTCGTGAACGATTCCTCCCCAAAAGTCCTGCGTTGTGCCGTGAATGAGTGGGCCCTCCTCTCCCCCACCCCCCGACATAACATCATGCATCCATTTTGGTAGTTCCATCAACGTGACTTCCCTAAATGTCAAAGATCTTCATGGAAGGCTATATGAGTCATATGCACTCCTGGATATTAATGGTCAGATGGTGTTGTGGTAAGTCGTACTGCTGCCTGTGAGAATTATGTAGACAGTGTTGAGTGTTCAATCCCTCCTTATTGAAAAATCTTTTTCTATTGAATTGTCGTACAGTAGACTAGTACTATGCATAGTTTTCTTTCGTATCCTTGTGCTAACTTTTTCATTTTATTATTAGCTTACTGTATGATGTTTTTCCGGTATCTTAGAATACTCATTTGAAATGAAGTGCCGGAGACTTCCGGAATAAGCCACATGCTCTAAGAGAGAACTCATCGAGCTCTTCTCTCCCCATAGTACTATGAGAATTCATGTAAGTATATACACTCAACTATCCGTGGTCTTAATATCGAACTATAAGTAGGAGTAAATACTGAGTACTACTGTGTGACTTATCGGTCCTGTCAATAGTTGCCAAATTTGGCCTGAAGCGCTGGCGGCTGATTGGATCAGTCACGTCATGCATCGAGGGGTGGGGGAGAGGTGGGGTACTTCCATGAATGCCCACTTTGTCTGTGTCATTTTGTCCGGTTCAGATTATGTTCCAAGTTATGTTCAAGTTATGTACGGTCACATATCTAGTCTATTTTGTCTAGTTATGTTGTGAATGATAAATTGATTGTAATCTCATGTTAACCTGAATATAATGTAGAACATAACATGGTACCCTTCCTGGTTATGTTCAAGATATGTGTTACAAATGCAGTTTGAAACGACCTTTGACACATTGTTCCTTTGCTTACACTTGATTGCTGACACTTTTACCTTTCTCACGGACCCTCTGTCTTTACCTTTCCCACATTGCCTTTGTCTTTTACCTTGGACACAGTCTCACAATCCTTTTGACATTGGCCATGGTTACCATCTTACCGTTGCTATGGTAGTTCCTTTTGACATTGACCATGGTTACACCTTTGCCTTAGTTACCTAATGGATACCTTCCCTTGACGATGACTCCCTGGTTCACTAGTATATATAGTAGCACTTGTAGTATGGTACATTCCCCAGTCTGAACCTCCGTGGTCATTACCCCTAGTAGATCTGGCACTCTGTACTCAACTAGTGATCTCATTCTCGACATGTAACCTCATCGTTATCTTTAATACATCGTATGTTCCTTTGAACCTCTGTGTGACGTCTGAACTCTGTAGAACCCTTACCCAATGACTGAGTGCCCATAGAGGCCACACAGTCAATGTTGCAATCGTCATTGCGATTGTAACAATATGTTTCAGATTAGTATCAAGTTGTCTCGGGCACAATATTCAAGTCATGAATAAGTTATCCAATAAGCTATTTTCCAGATATGTTTCCAGATATGTTTCTGTTGCAGTCAAGTTAACTGACATTGGTTTATGATAATAGTTACATGGAACAATTTAAGTTATATGCCAAGACATAACTATTAAAGTTCGCAGTTGGCAATGGAAGATCGGGCGCGTTCGCCTTCCAAGTGGGGATGCGAGTCGAGTGATCAAGTAGGAAAAGGGGTACAATTAGGAAGGGAACACGATGGGGTACACAGTATCTACAGGCGGTATTTATGTACCTACGAGTGGCTATAGAACAAAGAACAAAAGAAAGTAGTCAAAAGACAATAAAACAAGGTCTGGTCAAAGGGGACAAGGGTGGCTCGGTGGCAAACAATTTTGTGCGCTCATGTTTGATTGCACCCGGAAGCCAGATTCCTCAACACACCTCCTCGAGCAAACATGTGTGCACCTCCTAAAGCCTGATACACCTCCTGAGGCTAGAAAGCGACATCGGTGTCTTCCCACTGGCTTGCACTAGTGCTCCAAGCTACTCCAGCAGTACTGGTCTCGGCCTCAGTGCAGTTAGACTGATAATGTCCCTTCTTGTTGCACTTGAAACAGGTGATCTTCTCAATTGGTATGCGGGGCTTTGGTGCTTTCGCAAGTAGAGCGTGATCATTGGATGAGTTGGTATCGTCATTGTTTCCGTGCTGACATGACTCTTCGTTGAGCAGGCGTTGAATCACATAGTCAATAGTAAGGGTGTCTTCGGGGGTAGCATTGAGGTTGATCACGAGGTTGTCATAGGTCTCGGGGAGTCCATTCGTGAGCATGAGAATGATATCTTCTTCTTCCACCTTTCCTCCAATCTCTTCCAATAAGAAAGCAGCACATCGAACTTCAGCAATCCAAGTGGCCATTGTATTTCCAGATATGTCACTTTTTTGCATTCGAAAGAACTGTCGTCATCGTGCCATGCGTGTACCGAAACTGCGGGACTGGTGAATACGTCGTAAGTTCTTCCATATCTCGACGGCGTCATGACTACGGCAATGAGGTAATTGCGAGGTTTCAACATTCAGGATGATCTTGGCACAGGCCTCAGACAATTTGCGCATATAAGCCTTCACGGTCTTGTTGTTCGGGCTTCCAGTTGGTTTCTCCGTCTCTCCAGTAATAATCTCCCATAAACCCATCTTCACCAACAAAGTTTCCATCATCATCGCCCACTCCGGGTAGTTCATCTCATTCAACTTCGGGATCGTCGTTTTTGTCATCGTCACGGTATCGATCGATCGGATCAGATCGGGTTCGGGATTCGGGGTTCGGTTCGGGGTTCATCAATTGTGCGCATACAGTGCCACTCTCAACGAGCGCAACAAATACAGCGTAGTTCGGGTTCGGGGTTCGCAAGCAAAGTACCAGCCTCGACGGCTGCAACGAATACAATGCCAAGGGTTCGAGTTCGTCTCCGAGTATACCTTCGGATAAGGTGCGTCTCCAGATTATCCTTCGGATGAGGAGATCGTGTTCTATTAAAGTTCGCGGTCAGCAATGGAAGATCGGGCGCATTCGCCTTCCAAGTGGGGATGCGAGTTGAGTGATCGAGTAGGAAAAGGGGTACGATTAGGAAGGGAACACGATGGGGTACACAGTATCTACAGGTGGTATTTTTGTACCTACGAGTGGCTATAGAACAAAGAACAAAAGAAAGTAGTCAAAAGACAATAAAACAAGGTCTGGTCAAAGGGGACAAGGGTGGCTCGGTGGCAAACAATTTTGTGCGCTCATGTTTGATTGCACCCGGAAGCCAGATTCCTCAACAATAACTTGGACATACCATGGTGCAATATTTGGTTATGTTTAGGTTATGTGGCATGACATAACTGGAATTGCAACCAGTGAAACAGACTTTCTGAGCAACCTACAGTGAGTTTGCTTCAAAAAAGTCTGTTTGTTCAACTTTCAATGGTCACTCATGTGATGAAAATTCAGAACATGGGGCAAATTTAGCAACCAGACCTCCGTGATGCATGACAAACTAGCAACTTTGGAGAGGTTTGAAGATCCGTGTGACCTGGACGGTTGCCACCATACAGTCTGGTACAGTACAACTTCTTCCCCAGACATCGGAGTGAAGTCGGCCACACGTATCACAATCCTAGCACCCCTGGGACGCAGATGAGGGCTACAAAACAGCGCGCCCACATACTTGGAGAATCCTCCGGTGAGAGATGAGGATGGAACACACCCTGTGCAGAAGGCTGAGCGAGTTAGGGTGCAGGATGGGGTGATAAAAAGCGAGCATAGCAATCAATGCCTCAGGTCTACAGCCCGCCTTCAATGAATGTGTGGTTGCAGAAGCCTTTGGAGACAAGTTCCGCTATAGGTACCACCCTGGAGAACACCTGAAGGCAGTGTTGTCACTTGACCTTGACCGGTCAAAGGTTTCAACCGGTATCATTGACTGACCACCTTGACGGTCAGTTGACCGGTCGGACCTTAGAGGTCAAGATTATCGCCCGCGCGTAGATATAGTAGATAAGACAAGATTCAGTGATGTCATCGAGCTCGATACTGAACGCCTTGACAACCGCTCCGGGAGTTCAAACACGAAAAATGCACTAAAATGTCTATGTAAATTACTCTGTAACATCTAATATATGGGTTCAATTTTCTGAATGATGAGGCAACTCTCTCCCCCTCCCCCCACCACTCTGAGATACAATGCCTCCGAAAGGGCCCTGGTGGAAGCTATTCTGGTCCAATGGCACAAGGTACAAGCAGAACGGCACATACAATGCTGCTTGGTGTCTCGGTTGCCTCAATAATCATGTAAATCTTGGGAACAAAGCAGACCGAGACAATGTAGCTCTAGGAATACTTGATCCCGAGCAAGCACGAACAAGAGAACAGCTGTTTGAGTGCGGTAAGTTGGATGCAACTTGTCAGATCCCAATGCAGCAATTCAATTGAACTTAACTCGCACATGTTGTAGCCATCGGCATGCCTTTGAATGGCCCTGCCAGTGTTGAGGGCTTAGAGGAGAACACAGATACCATATCGGCGCACCCACCTGTTGAGCCAGTACACGGACGAGCATCGACAATGCACACACATGCAAGGAAATGTCCATTTGTCTCCAAGGATGACTTCGTCCTTGTTGATACTCAGGCAAAAGCCGAGGCATCTGGCAACACACGCTCCAGTCCTGCCAGTCAGAAGAACTTCACCATTCCGAGTGGACTTGGGCTACTTACACCATCTCAGCAAGAGAACATATCACCATTTCTTTTCAAGCGAGTCCCCTTCTAAACGACCCAGGCTGTCACTTGAAGGAGAGTCTCGGAACTCGAAGTCCTCCGCACCACCCATTATCGATCCCGGAGAACCATGGACCGCAACGAAGAATGACCAGTTTGCACGGGACCTATGCAAACTCTTCATTGCTTGTGACTTTGCATGGAATGCAGCTGATAATATTCAGCTGCAACTCTTCTTTGCGAAATACATACCACAAGCAAAAGTACCAGACCGTCGGAAGCTGTCTGGTATCTACCTCGATCAGGAAGTCACCGTTGCTGAGAACAAGACCAAGGCTGATATTGCAGGGAGGCTTGGAACGCTTCAGTGTGATGGCTGGCGGAATGTTGCGAAGGTGCCTGTAGTAACGTCTATGGTGTCTGCATCTCAAACGGTATGTTGAACATTCAGAATGATTTACTACACTGAAGCTAACCATTTGTCCAGCCTTACCTCGTTAAGACACATGATATGTCTAGGGAACCGAAGACCGGTGATAGACTGTATGAATTAGTCCAGGATGACATCAGAGAGGTGTCAACGAAGTTCGACGTGGAGACGATTGCTGTCTGCTGCGATGATGGTCCCGATGGCCGAAAAGCGCGCCGGCTCATTGATCTGCGGATGTTCTGGATTATCACCACCGTCTGCTGGGCCCACCAGATTAATCTCATCTTTGGCGAGTATCTTCAGCTGCCACAGTACCACCACTGTATCGAGCTTGCTCTCGAGGTTATCAAATGGTTCAACAATCATGGAAAAGCATTAAGCTTGCTACAGGAGGAGCAGAAACAAACATACAAAGACCGACTCATACCTCTGATGCTACTCCTTCCGGTCATCACACGCTGGACGGCACACTATTGTGCAATCACACGGCTACTCCAGATCTGTATCGCGGTAAAGGCATGTTGCCTTCGACATGAAGAAGCATTGCTTGTTTGTGCGGGACGAGCGCAGGAACATGTGAACAAGGCACAATCAATCCTGGACACAGTTTCCGATCCTACATTCTGGAGGAAACTCACAGAGTAAGATGCTGCGTCAGACCATCACTGGTAGAAAGAATCTCAATTAACTCACCTGTTTCATTGAACAGAATCAAGACCCACCTTGAGCCATTAGCAATCGCTGCGAACGTATCACAGTCGACAAGCACGCGTTTGGATCAAGTGCTCCTCATGCTTGCCAACTTGTACCGGATTTATGGTACAACAACCCTCGATGAACATGTACGCAGTACAATTCACGGGAGCCTCGAGAAACGCTGGAAGAAGGCGGACCAGGATATATACATTCTGGCGGTCTTCTTCAATCCCTACATACGTGGTCATTGTTTCAACAAGGCTGCGCTGAATCAGAATCAACTTACCCTGATGGCGAAGAGCACATTCCGGCGACTCTTCCGACGGGATACAACAGCGGATTTTGTCACTGCACTTCGTGACTACTCAAACCGGCGTGGAGCTTTCACCGATGAATTGATGGGGCTTGCTGATGCTAGAGCAGAGGCCGAGAATGAAAACAAGGTATGAAGAATCATCAGAGTGGAAATGGAGTATCAATTCTTACCTTCATTATCAGGACATCAACCTCGTTGAGATTTGGGAGGGTGTTGATTCATCTAATCCCGGTGAACCCATCTCTACCGGCCGCAACGGAGTTACAAAGTTGGCAATCCGCCTTTTGAGCGTGATTGCTAACTCAGCTAGCTGTGAAAGGGTATTCAGCACTTTCGGTATCATTCACACTAAACGTCGCAATCATCTCTCGGAGCAAAAAGTTCACAAGACCGCTGTGGTCAAGATGGCACTTCGCCGCGAGCATGCGTCAAAGGGCCACATCAGTCCTCGACTGAAACGGAAGCTCGGAGAGGTGCATCCATCAATTTCGCGTTCCCATTCCATCCCCGATTGCCTGCAACTCTCTCCAGATCCCATGTCCCTTCCAAGTCCTCTACCAAATCCTTCAGCTCAGGCCGCAGCAATGCTCGCCGATGAAACACAGTCTGGTACCCCTCTGCAGCAATCTCAGCCATCTGCCACAGACTCGGAACATCCAGAACTTCCAGCTGCCGGGTTTTCCGAGCTACGTGCTGAACTCATCACGGCGGTACAAGAAGACGCAGTTGCGGACTTACTTGAACCAAATACCGATGATGTTGAAGGCCCCGGGCCTCTCATACTATCTCACGAGGATTCGAACACCACTCCAGAGTCCCAAGAAAGATCACCTCACTTCGGCTTGCGTCGTAATACTTGCATTCCGCTCTCGCAGCTCTTCTGCTATCCCGAGCATAGCACTGCAAATGAGGGGCTGGAGTTTTATTGGAAGGGAGCAGTACGAAACTTGGAGCAGGAGATAGCAAACTATGAGCTCCTGCAAGAGATGGGTACTAGTAGTACATCGTAGTAGAGTAGTATATTGCCCGTGCGGCGAGACGGCGAGACGAGACTTGTGTATAGTAGTAACATCTTGATGCCAGTATCTAATCGGTAATCTAGATTTGCGTGTCATTTCTGATGACTACTCTCACGTGCGGGAAACCTCTGACCGGTCAGGCATCTAGACGTTAAAATGTCCAAAAAACTGGGATTCGGTAATAAGCGCTTATAAAGGGCTGTTAGGCCGTAATCCCGGCCCAGCCTGGCAAGGGCTGATAAGATTACAGATCAATCTTATCATCCCCGCCAATTGGTTCATTACAAGGCACTTATTTGGTCGCGTTCTGACCATATAAGGAGATTCGGACCCGCTTGGTTATAAGCATAGTAGGTATTTTTGCGGCATAAGCTCCTTGCCCGAATCTTCAATTCCATCGCGGGATATCATCGACTTCAAGCCTCAAGTGTCCGCTGCTCGGACGGTCGTGCTTCCCGACGCTCTCAAATATCTCACCGCTTGCAGTCTGTCCTAACGTCACAGGATCTTAGTTTATCTCCCTGTCGACCTGTCGACCTGTCATTGTTCACACCTTTCCGACTTCCCGGCTTCACCATCGTCAGTTAGCCCGCAAAAAAACTAACCGTACATCAAGGTAACCGGTGACTTCAGTCCTAACCACGTCAAAAGGCAACCCACCGAGTCTGTCAACCTTCCTTACATGGTCACCCATGGAATCCATGGTTCGCGGCTGTCCTAACATGCTACGTCGAGACCGCTGTCACGAGAGATCACGCTGAACACGTTGGGTGAGTATTTTCGACCCTGATTGTTGTCCATAATTCTGTCGATGTTTTTACTTACGATCTTATCGAAATGGTCTTGCTAAAGCCTTCAAGCACGCCGCCATGCGCGAGGGCAACATGGTATCCCCCCCGGCCAGTTCCGGCTGGTTAGAATGAGTGATACATATCACGATTCTAGCCGCCCTCGACTCCCTGTGGACAACCAGTCGGAAAGAATTGGAACATTTCAGGGTCCGTCTATCCGCCGCTAAGCACCTTACAGTACTTCTCAGGTTTTACCTACCTTCCTGACACGGTCACCCGCGGTTTGTCCTCCACCAGCGCTATGTTGAGGACATTGTCGCCGAAGCAGCTCGTGGGTGGAACTACTGCAAGAGCAGCTTGCGAGCTGACGAACCGTAGGACGAGAATAACAACGCCAATGCGGATGAGCCGAAGAAGGGTCACGGTGGATGTGGCGCCACGCAACCGCTCGTCCAGAAGGAGGGGCTGAAATCGTTCGTACGGTATCAGCGATCGACGTCGAAGGACGAAGACGAGGCCTGTTGGCATGCTCATCCATCTCCAAGGTCTTCTCCCGCTTATCTGTGCTGGGAGTGCAGGTAGGGATTCGCCATCTTGGACTCTCGGACGAGTGCGCTCGTCTGACACGAATGATTCTGACGATCCTACCTGCGCCGCCACCTCCCGTTCGGCCCAGTATCTCGGTGGATGGAGGTGTAACGCGTAGTGAGGATGATTCGACATACAAGCTGGGCGATATCATCAAGGCCTCTGCGAACGTACGTCGGTGCGAACAGGGCCGGGAGGATGTGCCAGTGCACGTCATAACGAAGTTCGAGCATCGAGCAGCTCCTGCAGGTTAGGACACATCCTTCAATATGTCCGTCAGTTCAAGTGTGAATGTCTCTCACCAGTTCCACGTTGCGACGTGCCTGAATCATGACGTTGCTGACATACCCCAAGCCGTGTAAAAATCAGGAAGACCGATCAAGGCTATTCGAGCTCGTCTGAATGACAAGCAAGGTCGACTGCGTGGTAACCCGATGGGCAAACGCGTCGACTGCTCTTCCCGTACAGTCATCTACGGTATTGCTTACCTGCAAAAGCTTGTGGGGAATGGTCCGGCTGTGCATCCCGACGCCCGGTATGTCGTGAAGGATGGCCGGTAAATGTATCGACTTGCGGTACAGCAAGCGCGGGGATGCGTTTGCGACAGTCCATAGTATGGACGGACTGTCGAGCGTCACGCGAAGGATGGAGAGCAAGTCTGCAGGACACCCGGTTGTACACTGCGACCGATCGATAGTGTATATAACGGCGCAAAATGATCAACGCCTCGGGTCTACAGCCCGTCTTCGACGAATGGGTCTCTGCAGGATCCTTTGGACACGAGTTTAACCTTCCCCGAGATGTTTTGTCGCGGATATGATCGACTTCAAGCCTCAACTGTCCGCTGCTCGGACGGTCGTGCTTCCCGACGCTCTCAAACATCTCACCGCTTGCAGTCTGTCCTTACATCCCAGGCCATCCATATGAGACCGCGCCTTGCTTTCTTCATTAAGAAAGTTTCTGACGTCGCCCGTGCTACTCCCGCTGCCATCGGTGGAAGAAACCACCTACTCTTCGCAAGGTCCGCATGTCGTATTTTGGCTCTCGCAGTTCCTCGCCTACCCACCGCATAGCTTATATCGGTACCGGTCTCCCTGACCCTCCGTTGGTATTGCCCACAGTACCTTTGTCATATCTCCTCGCTTCAATCGCTCTTCCGGTGGACCGCCGTCGGGTTTCATCGGTACGACTGGTCGTCACAAGGTATCATTTCCGCCGCCACCATTTCCTCTTCCATCTCTCCTCGGTCGTCCCTCATACCTCATCAAAAGCACACGCCAGAAGTACTCCCCCCTCCTTGCTGTTATGTGAGCCCAACTCTGTCACCGTCTTCTCCTGGAAGTTCCCGAGAGGGATATCAATTCGAGACGTATATCTACAAAGCCAAGAAATCTCTCCTCGAGATCTTCAAAGTCCCACCGCTCGCTTCGCAATGGTCAATGGTCCCGAAGATGTTCGTCGTCAATGGTCACTGGTCGTCCTGGCGCGCTGCACGATCTCTTGACCAATCTGCCTAAGGTTAGGGTCCCGAGCGACCACACAGAAAGAAATTCCGGTCCCTTGTCCTCAGCGTCCCTTTCGCAGCGCGTATCTGGTTGGCTGACGAATGTCATGTAACGATCTAGGAGGTCAGGGATTGTGAATATTCTGCAGACCTTGCTATCCCTCTGTTCCATTCGGAAACCGGTATGTGATTCGTCTTCTAATTTCGACTTGGTGCTGACACGTTATTTGCGTAGGTGCTAATGCTCGCAAGGTTCTCTCATGAAGCCGTTCCGTTTGGTGTCCAGATCTTTGCGCTGCTTATTCATTGGTCGAAGGCGATTGACCTCTCGGAGACCTCTGCACACGCCATGAACTTGAGTCCGGACGAGTTGATCGGTATCGGTCCTTTCACTGCGCGTATCTTTGAGGGTCGTGGTGTTCGCACCATTTACCTCGGTGACAAAGGCAAGGACACCGTGGAGCTCCATTACATTCCGATCGTCAAGCGGAACGACTAGTGGACCAAGCTCACTCCCAACCTCATCAAAGCTATATCAAGAGTATGTATGTCTTGTCAAAGGTGCATATAGTCATGCATTCGCTTACTGTCACTTTTCACAGCAACGGTACAGTTCACCCCGATACCAACATGGTCGCCGGCATTCCAAGGTGAAGGGTGAGTCCATCATGGACATGGTCAACAACATCTCCTCGGTCGTCTCCACGGTGATGACCCGTCCAAGGTCCCCAGTAACGGCGACCCCGTGCTCGTCCTGCTCGCCGCGAACTCTTTCCATTCTAAGCTAAGAGACATTCGTTCCACCACGGACAACAGGACTACGTGCTCTACGGGCACCACTGTCTCCGCAATAGCCTCGCGTTGAGACTTTAGCTGGCTCTCGTGTCGAGTGGTCGCGTGCGCTTCTGACCACTTCTATCGTTGTTCAGGGCACTTCGTACATCGACAAATCTCTCCCTCGTTTCTTCTCACCTCCGCTGACAGTCTCCCTGTTCCATCGTTCTCTACAGGTACTGCTGGATCATATGGCAAGCACAAGCCTAAACTCCAGTCTGGCGTCACGAGCGGCAACAAGATTTGTTTGTAACGCATCTTCGTGTCCACGAGGTCTTCATCCCGTAACCAGATCATGCGAGGTCGGGTTGGTCTACTTCGAACACGAGGACAATAAGAATACGATCTCGGACATGTTGAAAAGGAATGGTACTCCTCAAGATCTTGTTTTACCTCCTGTCGATGATTTCACCCACTCGACTTCGCCGGCTTCGCCATCTTTAGTTCGCCCACGACAAACCACAGTCGTGCATCAAGGAATTGGGTGATCTCAGACCCATTCGCGTCACAATGTACTTTGTCGACTCCGCCAACCTTCCTGGCACGGCCACCCATGGGATCTATGGTTTGCAGCTGTCCCAAAGTACTACGGCGAGGCCGTTGTCACGAGAGGCCACACCGAACACGGTGTTGGGTAAGTAATTTTCCACCATTTTTTGTGTGCATGATCCCGACGATGTTTATCGCTACGATCTTAATCTCATCGAAACGGTCTTGCTGAAGGTCACGATCAAGCCTACCACCATGCGCAAGGGCAATATAATACCCCCCGACCAGCTCTGGGTGATTAGAATGAGTGATACATATCACAATTCTAGCCTCCCTCAACGCCGTGTAGAACTACTGCAAGAGCAAAATGGTATGCGAAGCCGATGAACCGAGGGACGAGAATGATAACGCCAATGCGGATGAGCCGAAGAAGGGTCACGGTGGATGTGGCGCCACGCAACCGCTCGTCCAGAAAGAGGGGCTGAAATCATTCGTACGGTATCAGCGGTCGAAGGACGAAGACGAGGTCTGTTGGCATGCTCATCCATCTCCAAGGTCTTCTCACGCTTATCTGTGTTGGGAGTGCATTTAGGGGTTCGCCATCTTGGACTCTCGGACAAGTACGCTCATCTGACACGAATGATTCTGACGGTCCTACCTGCGCCACCACCTCCCGTTCGGCCCAGTATCTCGGTGGATGGAGGTGTAATGCGTAGTGAGGATGATTCGACGTACGAGCTGGGCGATATCATCACGGCCTCTGCGAACAGGCCCGGGAGGATGTGCCAGCGCACGTCATCGCGGAATTCGAGCATCGAGCAGCTCCTGCAGGTTAGGACACATCCTTCATTCTGCCTGTCAACTCAAGCGTTGATGTCTCTGTCTCACCAGTTCCGTATTGCGACGTACCATTGCTGGCATTCCCCAAGCCGTGCAGAAACCAGGAAGACCGATCAATGCCATTCGAGCTTGTCTGAAGGGCAAGCAAGATAGACAGCATGGTGACCTGATGGGTAAACGTGTCGACTACTCTGCTCGTATTGTCATCACGGGTGATCCAAATCTGGAACTCGATGAGGTTGGTGTTCCCGGTAGCATCGCTATGAACTTGACCTTCCCTGAACGAGGTCGAGGTAAGCAGTCTATTTACATATATATTGGGTGGAGATCTGACGCCTGACCTCGTTCCGTATAGTGACGCCCCACAATGTTGCTTACTTGCAAGACCTTGTAAGAATTGGTCCGACTGCATATCCCGGTGTCCGGTGTGTTGTGAAGGATACCGGTGAACGCATCGACTCGCGATACAACAAGTGCGCGGATGCGTTCTTGCAGTATGGATGGATCATCGAGGGTCATCTGAAGGATGCCATCTTCAATGAAGGTACTTGACCTTTGGGGCGCAGTTTCGTGCTGTTCGATCGACAGCCTAGTCTGCACAAGATGCGTATGATCAGTCACAGAGTGAAGTTGATGTCCTACCCCAATAAGTATGACAATGCAAGATATGTGGATGGCATTCAAGCCTATTTGCAGCGTTTCGTTTAAGCCTGTCTGCCACACCTCCATATAACGTCCACTTTGACGGCGATGACATGAACATGCAGTATGTGTTCTTCTTGTATGGAATGCTTCGTATCGGGTAACTGACTGGCATACAGCGTTCCCCGAAACGAAGAAACCTGCGCCGAGCTGGATCAAATTGCATGGGTGTACCACGGCAGGTTCGCGCATTCTTACATCAAATTCAATAGACTGTTGCTGACATCATCCCGTGTAGATTATCTCGTCACAGGCGAACAAGCCTCTCATGGGTATCGCGCCAAATACTCTGTGCGGTATCCGACAGTCCACTCTCTGGGATTGCTTCCTGGATTGGAACCAAGTCCAGAACATTCTGTTATGGATCTGTGACTGGGACGGTTCAATATCTACGCCTGCTATCATCAAGCTGATCCCGCTATGGACTGGGAAACATATCTTCAGCACGTGCATCCCTCGCGGTATCAATATCCACCGTTCCCCCGGTCCGAAGTTTGTGAATCCCGTTTTCGACGTCGACCAACATGTATCGTAGACAAGGAGGCTGTCGGTGCTGCACAGGGCGGTCTTTTTCACGTCGTCTTTTTTGAGAGAAGGGTCCCGAGGCTACTCGTTGACTCTTCACCGGTCTCCGGCAGGTTAGCTCTCCTCCAATGGCTTCAGCGTCGGTATCGGTGACGCGCTTCCGGACAAGAAGATGATGGAACACATCACTGAGCGAAATGCCATCCGTATACTCAATGTCTCTCGGACGGCACGGACGGTGCATTCATGGCATGTCAGAATATCGAGACCTTCGCTCTCACCGATCGGCAGTTCGAGCATGACTTGCCTGTCGATGTCACCGATTCATCTGGCGTCTCCGGGTCGGGGTAGACTACAGCTCTTTGGAGCTTCAGGCCAGGCTCGACGACGAGTTTAGGCAGTTGTCGGAGAGACAGGAGACTCATGTGAGAATCCATCTCCCCTCGACACAACGCCACTCCCTCCGCTACCTGCCGTCAAGCTGCATCTTACTGTACAAAATGCTGTCCGAATCGTTCGGCATTGATCGACGGAAACCCAGCGATACTCCACCTGGCTACATCATTGACTCCGTTCGCAAACTCTGCGAGCGTCTTGTCGTCGTTCGTAGTGATGATCCGTTTGACAGGGGTGAAGTCGAAGCGAAGTTCAACGAAGCTTTCATACATTTGGGTGAGATGTATGATACTCTTGCGGCGCAGTCTATTGGAGAGCCCGCGACGCAGATGGCATTCGACACGATTCACTACGCTGGTGTGTCCAGTAAGAATGTTGTGCTTGGTGTGTGTCGTCTGAGGGAATCATCACATCAGAGCCCTCGCTTTCCGCCGGACATTCCAGGGAAGACATCCAGCAAAACCTCGCATACATGTCGCTTCATACTGACTGTCACTATTGCTGTCGAGATCTGGTACGATCCTGACCCTAGGACAACCATTATCGAGCAGGATAAGGCGTCGTCGAGTTGGTCTTCGTCATTCCCGACGGGGGGATGAAGTCGAAGATTCACTTGTAATTACTATGGCTGCTACACCTGGAGCTCGACCGTGCCAGGATGGCTACCCTAAACACAGCTCTTGACATTCCCGTTGCGGCAGTTATATTGGAGGACCATGAAGAATATTGCCTTCGAGAAGATGTACGCGCCCATTCATCGCATGGCGAACGCTCTTGCTAACAAGTAGAAAGCAGCCCATCGTAGCCCGCCGCACGCCTCCTCAAAATGCACGTCCGCGTTTGCAGGAGAGCGTGGAGCTCTCACCGAAGCGTTGGGCCTCGATACACTCAATCTCAGTGCATTAGCACAGTCAATGTCTATTCGACGTCGTGCCGCCATTCTCATACCTCACACTCAACGCAGTCTTCGACCTTCCCATTCCTGCCCTTACAATTAGGAACACATGAAGAACAAAATTGCCGTGAATCTGATCTTCTCTGAACGAGGTCGAGGTAAGCAGTCTAATTACATATGTATTGCATGGAGATTCGATGCCTAATCTCGTCCCGTATAGTGACGCCCACAATATTGCTTGTCAAGGGCTTGTATGGAATGGTCCGACTGCATATCCCTGTGTCCGGTACGTTGTGAAGGATACCGGTAAACGCATTGGCTTGCGGTACAACAAGCGCGTGGACGCGTTCTTGCAGCATAGATGGATCGCGAGCGTTACCTGAAGGATGGAAAACAGGTCAGGTTTCCCTGTCGTTCTCGATAGACACACCTGACCTTCGCCCGCCCAGCAGTTTTGTGTTATTCAACCAGCAGCCCCTCGTCAATGTGAGTTTCGCATTTTTCCCGTCGGGGTACATGACTACGTGTTGCCCGCGAACCATGATGCAAGAATCTCACCGTCTGCCGGACGCTCGGTCGTACAGTGCGAAGCAAGTACATCTTTACACGATTTTGTGGTGTACCGAAACGAGCTCTCGCTGCCTACCAAGCAGAATCTCGCATCACGATCACGTGATTACCACACTTACGAGACCTACTCCCTCTTGTCGACGGTTCATCGGATCTCCCATTACTGTGTCGACTCCGTTATTCTCCTTTGGCGGGCTCGGTGCCGGTATCTTCACAGACAGTCAGGCTGTTGAGCACGCCCTGTCGGGATTCACTCTCGGTGTCGGGTAACTCATCGTCGCCAACAAGCAAGACGGGCACCACCAAAGTATATTGTAACATATCAGCTCTCGAGCTCAATCACCGAATGCAACCTCATCCACTCAGACACAAACCCTAACCTCAGGCGCCTCGACTTCAGACGCCAGCCTCGACTTGCAGACGCAAATCTCATCCACAACTACTCACTCTCAATATCAACTGCTACTACCATGACCAAGCAAATCTACCGTGACCATCGGACTCGGTAAGTGTCTCATTGAGCCTCATTCTGACATTGTTGACTTAGAATCAATTAGTATGGAGGGCATCGCACTCGGTACACCCAAGAAGCATGCACCCAAGATTCGACGTGCACGGCACTCCCGGGTAGGGTGGATAAGTTACATTTTTAGCCGCGGTACTGACGAAATGTGAAGTTCCTCTTCCTTCAAGAGATGGATCAAAGGCTTGGTGAACAAAACCGAGAATGGTCGCGCCTAGGTACCGAAAGCCGAAGCGGTAAGTCTGATATCTTACTTGGGATGTCATTGAGATTCAGAATGAGCTCTAGGTGTTGTGTTTGACTGTGCCGTGCTACTGGTGGCCTGCAATTCATATGTCGTGTAAATGTCTTGCTCGATAGTGATATCACTGCGCTGTCTGTATAAGACTACTGTTTTATCCTTGAGTTGTTTCTTTTCAATTTCGAAGAAACGCGTAGCACGCCTGATTAATCACGTTTGTGTCTGTCCGATTATTCCTCTCGTTGCACTGTTACTGATCAACAATCTAGGTTAAACACTGTCGTCTGTGGTGCATCTCGTGCACAGAACGAGGCGCACTTTGTGAAAATCAACGAGTCATCCCTATGCCAAGTACTGTATGTGTTCTCGCATTCATACATTCCTCAATCGAATCATCTAGCATCGCTGTAATTAACATTGGATGGTTGCGTTTAGATTTCTCCGCTGTGATGCAGAAAGTTGTCAACCCCGTTCCTTTGAATTCATCATTCCGACCGGTTGCGCAAGAGGATCATGGCGTTGGAGGACAGGTTCCATCAGTACAGAGTCACCGTCAAAAATATGATCGTTGAGGGGCAAGACGGCTCAGCCCGATTCCATTCCTGTGGACATCGAAGATTGGTAGCCGGACGGACAGTTTGAATGGTCGGATACGCTTGGCTGGAGTTGCTACTCAATCTGCTCGGAGGGAGAGGATGCCTGAAGCGGTCGAAATGCAGGCATGAACTCCTATATTATTCGCCTTTCTAAACTCTGAGAGTACGTTTTCAGATCCACCGTTCATAAGTACTCCCGGCCCTCTGCGCGCCGCCGCGACCGCCGCTGGCACCTCACTGTTCATTGCACTGACAGCGAGAAAAAGATCTTCACCGATCACATTCCTGTGTCCCGGGAGAAAAGGCGTGAATTGGGTATCAAGGGCTAGGTGAGTCTGCTCATTATTTTGGTAAAATAAAGTCGGCGACTCACGTCGCGAATGTGACAGGTTTCTTCGGCCGTCTCACGACTGCTTTGCTACTTACATCTCATCGCTGTCGCTGTCACTCTACATTTACTCACGCGTCCTATCCTTCTTGCTTTGTGTCGTTGTACTGAATCCTTCCCCCCTGCTTTGTACTCGTACAACCGTGGTTCTACTTCACTTTCCAAATGTGTACTCCGGGTATTGGTATTGATCATTCGGACTTTATAAACTTGATTCTGCCCTCTGAAGCTGACATTAATATTAATTTTTGCAGGATCCGGACTGGCTTTGGCAGTGCCCCGGGCTAGTGGTCTCTATGTCTGACTTTTGGTCGCCCGACTTTTTGTCGTCCGACTTTGTCGGTCCTCAACATCCTATGCCGGGGCTCCAGTCTGTCTGAATTATTGTCCTCTGTCCAACTTTTGTCCTCGTTTGTCTGTCCTCAACTGTCTATGTCAGGTCCCGATTTGTCCCATTTTTGTCCTCTGTCCGATAACTGTCTGTCGGACCAACATATATTCAACATATGTACACTATATAGCTAACAAAATATGTCCATCATATGGATCAGTATACTTATCACTGATGACATATTTTGTACATATGAAATACATTTGGAAGACATATATAAATGGTCGTCAATATATTTTCAATATATCTCCAGTCAATATCCAGTGTATGTTTTCCGTATGTGTGACATATTCTAAATATGGTCACTATATCGTCTTCCATATAATTACCTAATATACAACATATGTCTTCCGATATATATTAAATATAATTCAACATATATTCAATGTATGTCACGCACTATATAGTGAAGATATTTAATATATAATTTAGTATATTTCCTCTATATAATCCCGGATATATATGCTGAATTCGCACCTGTGTATCGTTCGTCTGACTTCTGTGTCACTGTGACGCGACCGCTTTCCTTCTTAGGAGCGCCAGCGTTACACGTATGCACGTTCGATTGCAACATCAAGATCTCAAGCTTCAAGTCCGATGACGACACCTGCTTTGTGTCTCCATCCTCCGTCAACCACTCTCCCTCTGCTTGCTTTTGTGTTGCCAGTCAGCCTCCGCCATCCAGTCCGAGCTAGACAACCCCCTCCTCCGTATCTGAGCTTCAAGAGGAGCTATCGTTGCCCACATTGCTGGTGGACCAGTCGGCTATGCGTGGAACTCACGGAGACGAGGTCCTTGGTAGTACCGCGAGGGGTACTTGACTCGAATTTTGGTACGTGCAATCCATACTTTGCTTCTACGATGAAGTGACGGGGCTGATCACTTCCGTCACCTCCCAGGCTCCAGCTGACGCAATTCTTTGCCTTCCCACCATTGCTCCTTTGAACACCACGCACCGGACAAGTCCACCTCCTTCACTTCTGGCTCGATCCCTCGCAAGATGAGTATGCTCCCTCCTGTCCCAACTCGTCGTCGAAGCCGTCAACAGGAGGCCGTCTCCTTCGACATGGAAGCACCCGACTCGGAGACCATGGTTGCCATCGAACCACTCCCCGAGAACGCCCCAAACTCGGCCGGACTGGCGACGCGATGCTTTGCAGGCCATTGAATGTGGTCATAGGCGGAAGACAAAGGCGTTCTTCTAATTGCGACTACTACTTCAGATTGAATGCTGGGCATGTCATCGATCACAATACAAACTCTCCGGTAGCGGCGGCGCCAGAATATGCCTCTACCTTCCTTCGTCGTGTTTTGGGAGGAATGACAACAGGCACGAGTTGGTTTGGTTGGGAAGTCGGGTTGACGGCCGCTCCGACTCAGAAGATGGTCTGAAGGAATGGGTCAAATGTCCGTACGTTCACTCGTATCGAAATCCGGAGGATGCCATCTTACTGAGTATTTCTTCAATACCACTGGCACTCCGCTTTTCGACCGCGGTCAAAATATGGAAGATCTCATTTTGCTGAGTGTTTCTTTAGTCCAGCTGATACTCTGCATTTTTTGTCCATGGTTGAAATACAGCTATGCATATATTCAGTAAACCAGTATGTATCCTTGCTTGAACCTCTGATTCTTAGCTTGGACGTCAATACTCCTAGGTTCAACCTAGAAATTTCTAGGGTATTCTTCTACTCTAGTAGACTAGCACTAACTCTACCCTTTGTCACCCCTATAAATGATACTGGGTTGTCATCGGTCAGAGCTCTTCAAAATGTAACCGGGTAAGCTGGACCATTCCTGTTGTCTTCAGCTGGGGTCAATGGCCGTGATGGTGTTTCCGCTGCCAAGCGGTGAACATGGATTTGCAGTCGTAGCATTCCTTACAGAGGGCATCATCCATCCAATAATTGCGAGAGAGGCCTAGCGAAGTGTCAATCATGTACATACTCAAACACAAATCATTGTACTCGCCTTCACCTTGTATCCGTCGGATGACCTTAGATACAGATGCTGACCTCTGCAAGTTAGTATTCGTCGTGGTGCGAATGCTGCGTGCATCGGATATCAGGAATCCCGGGATAGCGGTCCCATAGTCGCCGCCATCCTCAGAGTCAGGAGAGTGACACGTTCCTTAAGACGAAATTCTCTCATTATCAACATAAAAGGGCGTCTCCGAAGTCACTGGAGTGAGGGACACAAGAGACTGGGCCGGATTAGCTGCATTGACTGTCAGGGGTGTAGAACTATCCGCACAAGATGTTGCTGCCTAGCTGGATGCTACTGACTGTGTTCACATGCCTGAAAAACTTGAGCATGCAGTATCAAGAGTTCCAATCCTGCAAGAGAAAGGTGCCGTAAAGGGCACCAGACCTGAGAATGGGCTGTCTCATGAGATTGGGCAGTCCAGACGGTTAGAGACCGTGTCGGCGTTTTCTTCAGTCGGTTGATCGGCGGGAGGTACGCAGGAGGTACGACAATGAAGAGAAAGACGGTATGGACGGGGGAATGGAAAGACGGGGAATGAAGGGGTGGACTGTACAACAAATCATCATCTGTAAAGAAACCTTGTATGTCAGTAACGAAAGACAATCCTGACTTACAATGCATCTACCTCCTGGACCCCCCGCACCCACTGCCGATCCTTTCTGCGGGGCCGTCCATGCATGAGAAGACCGAACATCGCGTTCACAGTGGGCTCCGTATTTGGACGCAGTGCAAAATGCGGATAGCGTACGAAGTCATCCGTACCTTCCTTCCGCCGTATTTCGTCGGGTCAAAAATACGGCCGAGCTGGAAAGCAGATGAATTGGTCAGAAAGTTTTGTTTGACGTTTGGTTGTAGCAGTGCATTACTTACATCGTGATACGGCCCTTGACTTTAACGTAGCGGTCACCGAAAGAATCACAAGCAGGCTTGAGACGCTTGCAGTGTTCACCCCTACGATATCAATGGTAAGCAAATGTAGAAATAATAATCCGAAACAAACGTACCATGAAGCATAGAACTCAACAAAGATATCCTTCTTGTCGTCAAGGACGACCTTCTCGACTTGCTTGCTAACAAGGTTGGAGAATGCATTGAGTACGACGGAGGTGGAGATCGGGAGTGTTCGAGTGTGTATTGGACGTTGGTAGCCGTTCCGAGCCTGGGTGACAGAATGCCGTGTTAGATAGGTACTGTTGGAAGAAGCAGAAGGAACATACCGTCTTCCTCTCCCAAACCCACATAACCGTAGATTCTACCATGGCTCATTGGTGATCACACCTATATGCAACTTGGCCATGGCAACCTTGTCGATATAAACGGGCTCAAAGCGTGCATCGAGAGTGTCGGTGGCAGTCGTGAACGACCGTTCGATGGTGACTTTGTCCGGGAACATCCTATCATCCGCGTCGCCCAAGCCTAGGGCAGCGTTCCGATTCGTACCCTAAGTAAACAACCGGCTGTTGTCTATATCAGGCTTTGTGCCTACTACCGTCGAATTGTACAAATCGAAAGCAGGATAACCTTCCAGGTTGACGTCAATGTCTGTTCGTTGCAAGAGAAGGGTAGCGGTACGGGCGTTTCCTTCATCTAACGCGCGATGCAAAGCGGTCCAGTGACTCTCGTAATCTCGCAAGCTGACGTTGATCTGTGAATGGACGAGGAACATGCGGACATACTCCGGAACGGAAGGAGCGGTGGAGGAGGAGGCGAGATGTGCGGCCGGGATGCTCCCTCGCATTGACGTTCACCTCGCCAGATAGTAACGGGCTCGGACGGTTCCATGAGGATTTCCCGCCGCTCGATCTGGGTTGGGCATGAGGAGGAGGGGTATCGAGCAGGCGAAAGGCCTGCTGGTTGCGTGCGCGGAAGTAGGCATGGAGAATGCTCATCCAGAGCGGTCGCTGGCGAGACCAGCTGGGAGGGAGCCACCCGGGTGCTTTAGCTGAATTGGAGTGAGCTGTGCTCTGGAAACGAGGCATTCCGAGCACGATCGACAGACCAGGGGTGGTGTGCGTCTAGGGCGAAGAAATGCACGATTGTGCAGACGAGGATGTAGGCAGCCAGGGCTTTGTGCACGAATAGCCTAATAGTATTTCATCCACGACGGTAGGCTTGGTATCCATGTTGTCAGCAACATTTCGTACGCCACAACTCAGTGATTGCTTACCTCGTCTTTGCCGTGCTGTGGATTGTCGGTGAGGCCGCCAACGGGTGCACCCAACGCATACTGTTTGCTCGTCTGGTTCTACACCGAACAGCACGGTGGACAAAGAAAACAAAATGAAAAAGGGAAAGAGATTTACTTAAGCATCCTGCATGACATCGGCGTGATATCGAGAGGGTTGAGGAAATCTGAGGTAGCATATGCATATAATATAGGATGAATCATATACAGCTACTCGTCTGAACCAAGCATGGCATGAACAGTTAGGTCCTCATACTTTGTGACGTTCACGAATTGAATGTAGACATTCCCCTCGTACTTATCAAACTCGGGATCAAAGTACCACTCCACGTTTCGAACGTCCTTGTTATACGGAGCCATAAGCACATACTTTGAAATGATATCGTGACCGTCCTAAGTACGCTCAGCTTCTTCGCAAACTTCTTTGATCTGCTCGAACCCGGACTTCGTGCCTCCATGCCTTCGCCGGACGGTCATCTGAAGTACCCAGAGGATTATGCACGGTTTTTGCCCGTTATTGTCATTGTTCCCGTCCTCGGCAAAGAAGAACGCGTCAAACAGGGGATTAGTGTGTCGCGCAGGGACGTAATAGTCTGCGGTACTGAATGTACCGCAAAGTCCTGGATCCTGGAGTGTTGTGTACCTGACATGACATGAGTACGATGGGACCATGGACGGGGGACTTCATCATGGTGCACGACGCCGGGAGGTGGGACTATTGAGGCAAGTGCTGAATCGGTGGGGGTGGATACAAGGGTCGGAAGGGAAGTGTTGGATGCTTTGGGGTCCCGGGCGTAGATGAAGCCTTCTTAGCGCCCATTCTTCGTGGCAGACGAGGCCTGGGCCGGAGTCCTCCCCCTGGATGTCCCTCTCCTGGTAGGTGTCCTGCATCCTGTTTCCTCTTTCCTCCCCCTCTGCGGCCTCCCCCGCCTAGCCGTGCCCTTCGCTTTATTATCCTCGCCATCCATACTTAAGCCCCTGACTTTCTTCGTCAACGGCTGCGTCATCAACATCAAACTTGGCCGTCTCAGCGCCCGTACCCTCTCTCTTGCGCTTCGCGGGCCACCCTTCCGCACCGACGCAACGCGCTTCGAGGAATTGCCCGTAGACGTGCGAGATGGCCTGTCCTGGGATACCTCCTTTGAGGCAGCAGGAACACGGGTCATCTCTGCGAAACGCAAAAGTTGTCTCGCGCCGTCGCCATCGCGTGTCAAGGAAATACAGACGCTTTCAAACATGAAGCCGGTGACAGAGGAGCCAATTGTGACCAAGATCTCGGAAAACAACAAACATTCTGTCAAACTCTGCATTCTGCGATGACGCGCTGTACAACGAGGTGTCTGATAAAGGGAGAGAGGAACGTCCGAACTATGGGGTCTAATATGAGGGGGGGGGGGGTTATCAGGTTCAATAGGGGGAATTTCGGCGTTTTGTCGTCGAACGATGAAGTGCGAATCGGCATTCGTCGCGCCCTTTGGGTCCGCAGTCAAGAGTCCTTTAGGGATCATCTGGTCCAGGGGTTGATGCCCGGTAAGCGCATAATTCTCTCATTACTGACATACGAAGTTCTCACGCAGATTATGTTGCACACAGGATATGCCCATCATGTCCCTCACTCTCCATCCGGTATACTGCCCATTCAACTTCCCACCTTCCATTTTCCTGTAATCCTGATACCACCCCTCGCGTTCATACGGCCGCTCAGATCACGCTTCAATGTTTGTTTTTTTTTTTTTTTTTTTGAGATCCAAGTTTTGAGTGCGCGTACACACGAGGGTACATGTACACTAAATAATACCATCTGCCTCCAATCAACCCACTTCGAAACGCTCAGGTTACAAAACCCTCCTAGCTTCACCCTTCGGCATCACCGAACCGCCAGATATAGCCGAACCGCCCTCCCGGCTCGTGATCGATCCTGCACGTGCTCGACTTTCTCGACTGTCCCTTGTGGGCACACACACGCGCGACGAGACCTTCCCTCGTTGGTGGGCAATTAAGCTTGCGAC
>MU275305.1:34450-69078 GCA_022160315.1 Panus rudis PR-1116 ss-1
GTCCTACCCCGGCAAGCCGGCATAGGTCTTGGGGACCTCCCGATTAGGGAGGTTGCGGTCTAGAGCTCGGATGACATACCTCTGCGAACCCTCCTTTCCCAAGGGAGGGACTCTATACCGCCGCGTGGCTTTAACTCAGGCTGTGCCACGTGAGTACGAGCGGGTCTTCTAGCCACCCTGCGAACCTCCTTGCCCAAGGGAGGACTCGAACTCCAGCCTTTCGAGCCGTGCGCGACACCGGCTCAGGACACTAACCGTTAGGCTATTGTGCCCCCGCTTCAATGTTTGTTGACTCGATCATGTCCCTCACTCCGGTATACTGCCCCGACAATCGACGAGCCGACGGTTCTCAAGAATGCTCTTGTCGCATGTTCTGTCCCATCATCCATATCGTTCAGCAAGATTTCGACATATCTACGCAGAGAACAAGATACACACCTCTCTTTTTGATGATCTTCACGCCGGGTGGATGCGCCACTTCCTTGCAAATGTTACCTCAATTTATTTCGGGCGAAACTAACATTCTCCTTCATAGTTGCGTTCATGTCGGGCAAAATGGATTGTGTTGAGATTATCGCTAACGACAAGGGTAGCCTGATTACTCCCTCGTACGCCGCCTTGAGTTACAATGAGAGGTTGATCGGCGATGCCGCCAAAAGCCGTGTCGCGATGAAACCTCACGACACTGTCGTCGATGCCAAGTGACAGTTACCCAGCACTGTCCTTTCGACGTGTTCAACAATGGCGCGGGCCGCGCATCCGGGTAACCTTCCGTGGTGTGCAGGAGGATTTCGTAGGTGTAATATTCATTTGATTGTCTCTTTCGGTTCGAAAATACTGATCCTGTATTTACAGTCTCTCGAAGAAATGCCCCCGACGATGCTCGTAAAGATGAAGGAGACCGTTGAGCCCTACCTTGGCGCTCTCGTCACTCAAGCTGTCAATACCGTCCCTGCGTATTTCAACGACGCACAACGTCGGGCTACCAGGGATGCTGGTACCATCTCCTGCCTCGACATCCTCAGTATCACCAACAAGTCTGCCACTGCCATAGTCTAGACAAGAAGACCACTGGTGAGAGAAAGCAGAAGGAAGGTCATTCATTATTTCGCATTTACACACTGTTGCATAAGGCAAAAAAAAAAAAACTTGTTCGTTTAGACGTTCTTCAACGCTCGTGCCCTCGGTCATCTATATGCGAGGCTAACGCTCCGTCCGCAACTCAGCCTCCCTCTACGAGGATATCCACTGATTACACATCCATCCTTCCGCGAGAACCTCGGCGACAGTGTCACCACGTCCGGCAGTTCAGCACCCCTCATCCCTCTCGGCCTGAGTCTGCCTGAGCGTATTCAAGCTCAACTCGAACATGCAGCAGCGCAGCGGCAGCAATCAGAGCATCCTCAAGTCCCGGCCAATGTACCACACAATCAAGCGCAGACAGTTGAGGGGACTCCATCAGACGCCGAGAATCCAAATCAAATGGCAATTTTATTGATATTCCAATTTGTACAGTACTGCATACGTGGTCTCAGAATGCTTACATTTCATAAGAAGACACTGAAATGTGTGATAAGACCTAATAATGCTCAGAAGGGCCTGAAATATGAAGGAAATTGTCTTATTCTGAATTTCGTGCCTTTTCACACCTTATCACGCCTCGCAGTGATGCAATACATGACAAGGCTACAAAGCCTGTCAGCCCTTGTGAGTGAATTGTGCCCTTCATTGGTGCAAGGTGGTCCATTACAAGGCCTTGTGCCGTATTGTGACCATTTCGACGATTTTGATCCTTACAAGGCAGGACAACGCATAACAACGTTTCCCCGAATCCGCTGATGCAAGATTACGAAGGCGACGCGTGGAATTATTATTATTATTATTACTCTTCTACTAAACATGTGTCTCTTTGGCCCTGTTTGGTCACCTCGGCCAGGGCTTCGAGGGGCGGCCGACCCAGGGTCGACCTCAGGCTGAGCCTCAGCCTCGAGCTCATCCGGCAATGTCGTTGTAAACGACGTCGCCGATCTCTGCAGCTCGATTATAGTTCGGACATCCTGATTCAAGTCTATCATCGCGACCCTCGCTCACTTGAATCTACCTCACGATGAGCTTCAAGTTGCCGGAGCGAAGCGGAGGCGAACTCTTGTAGGAATAAAAGGTGTGGACAATACCGAGAAATGCGAGTCGCCACGAACCCATAGAGAGACCCTCAAGATTATGGCAGCGACGCACAGGAAGATGGAGCTGTGCGAATAATGTCTCTAGTTCGAAAGAATAAACGCGAACGCCATGAACCCATAGAGACCCTCATGATTACGAAGGCGATGCGCAGAAACAATGGTGTGTGTGTTGCAATGTAGTAAAAGTAAACTTCTGAAAGAGCATGGAAACGAACATGCGAAAAGATGAGATACAGCATAAATTGAGCTCTTACTTTTTTGTCCTCAAAAGCCATACTTATCTCGCTCCAACTCTAACTAAATCTTCCCAACGTAACGCGCTTGCAATCTCTGTGGAGAGAGGGGACTACGATCCTCGAGGGAGAGAGAGGGAGCCTTGAGAGAGAGAGGGGTGATGAAGGTTATGGTTGGTAACCCGGTTGCGAAGGTCTCTCCCACTAGTTCACGGTACCTCGCGAGTCGGGATCGCCAAGCTTTGATGCATTTGATGGGCTCATGGTTACGGCTACGGTCGTCGGTCGATATCGAAACGATGACCGGCTCATCTGGAAAAACGGAAAGAACAGGCGTGACCATAGAACATGATCTAAAGTGGTAGCAAAATTGATCGTGGGCCCATGGCTTAGATATTTTAACGATCGGATATGGTGTTCACGTTCGATGCAATGACGAGACTGACTGAAAGATTAGTCAGACTTGTTCGATGTATTGGAAATGATGGACTTACCGTATGTAAAACGAAAGAGGCTTTCGAGAATTGCTTTCTTTGCTGTCCGATTCTTATTTCGCCCCAATGGCGGATAGGCGTGGAATGAATGTAAAGACATGCGACCGTTGTCTGCCAAGACGTATCAGATGGAACAAGATCCCGCTCTCAGTTTTCAATGGCAATATCTCGAGAGCCACAAAGCAGCTGTAAGAGTTGCTCCTGGAGGTACTAGGAAGCAACTTGGAGGATGTCCAGTCCCTTCGGGGATTTGCGCGGTTGAACGTTCGAGGAGATCAAACAAGGTACAGACTCTCGCGTAGCACGCTGGAAGACATTCTGGTTCAGGATGTTCGCGGCTGTACATTGATGTTGTACATACCACAAGTCCGCAAGCGGCCGGATGAGGTCATGAATGCAACAGCAGTATATATACATACATACCTTGGACATCTCTTGCTCCGCTCACAGTACTTGTATTGCAAGCTAAGTATCTTCCACTTCCAATACCATGACTACCTCTCGGAAATCCCGCGCGCCAGCTGCTTCCTAAACCTCTTACGTTCAATCCACGTTCAATCCACTTCTTTAGTCACCGCCAACACAATTTAGAGTATCCATAACCTGAATGAAATGGAGACCACGTGTTTTGGGGTTGCAAGGTGGCGAGTACCCTCTTGGATGTGACGTGTAAGGTCTACACGAGAGAAAGTTGAGTTGATAGCACGCCGGTGTGAGAGCTACGTACGATCTTCTCGCCTCTCTTTTTTCATATAGCTGCTATAGGGTCATGACATTCTGTGTGATGCTATGAAGATAAACTCCACCGAATGGTGTTGCAAATACGACATGAAACTCACCAATTCCAGAAGCCTTGCATTAGGGAAGAACACTTGCAACCGCGTTCTTCGCAAATGTTTGGCATGATGAGTGGTGTAACGAGCTTCGAACTCATTCCAGTTTGCTAAGGGGGTTGGCTTGTGCTGTGGAGGTTACACGTCGGTGGCAGAGTACATAGAGTGAGACGACTGATCGTGTCCGTTGGAGGAAGAGAGGCCACCCAGATTACTTTAGGAGTTGGTTCCGGAGAGGGCGAGCGAGACGTGGAGCCTCTCGCGGAGGAGCACGGGGTGGTTTGTAGGATGCTATGGCTCCTCGACGCTGTATTTGATGAGGCTGTCCTGTAGCAAGTGTGCATTTTATATTGCTGAGGGCGGCTCAAAGCCATTTAGGATGTAGTTGTAAAGATCAAATTCAGGAGTATCAGCAGTGTGTAATTGTACTCAACACGTCGACTAGACGATGCTGTCAACGATGCTTGTCGAGAATCAGCAATGCTCTTCCTGATTTCAGAACTCTGTACAGCTCACCTTACTGGACAGCATCTTCCACTATATCCACGTGACTGAGGGCCGTCTTGTTATGATTGGGTAGGAGAGCGAAGAGAATCTTTGTAGGATCATCCCAAGAGAAAGTCGGCCGCCCTGCCAGAGGCACGATGTGTTCGGTATGCGCAACGGAAACACCACAATAGCGATGAAGTGAGTCTGCGACTTGATCTGCCCGCAGGAAAGTGTCATCTTGCCGCAGAACAACACACAGCGCGGTCAGGGGCCTATCTTGCAGGGAAGACATTGAAGAGGGGGAGACTGTAGTGATAGTGGCTGGACAAATCTTTGTGAACTGAAAATATATGAAACTACTGCTTCCACAGTCACTAACATTCAGCAGACGCCCGCTTTCGGGATGGCTCTGTTCTGGAGCAGCACGTGAAGCGACAGCTAGTCAAATCCCGAGTTCAGCTACATGCGTATGTCAGGAGCGACTCGTAAGAGAATAGAAAGAACATTGAAGAAAAGTACCTAGTCACCGGCCTATCGAATACAGGACTTATTCTAGCACAAAGATATGTCATGAACGGAATGCAGGCAAGGTAAGTAGTGATGGGATTATCCTGAGCATGAACCATGCTCTGCCAAGAATTACCCTAGACTAGGAAGCAGTGAAGGAGAGGACGATAACAGTGGGACGATCATCGGGACAACCTCTCCTGAGATTCTCCTAATGCTACTCGGAGGTCCTCGTTCGAATATCCTAAGCTGACGGCGACAACCTCAACGGCTTCGGAGGTAAACGAATCGCAAATATTGAGATCCTTGAATGCAGCAATGAGTGCCGTTTGCAGGCAGCCGGGTCATACACCTGGGATGGGAGTGTCGGCTAATTTGTAAAACAACGAGCGTGGTAGAGGCGGGCTGTCATCCATCATCCTGGATTGCACTACTTCGGTCCAGACGGCATCAAAGGCCGAACTGCACTGACCGAGTGCAGAACAAACAAGGCCACCAGCGTATACGTAGACAGACCGCGGATCGAAGTCGCAGCATGACCTACACCAATGATGGACTTTGTGAGTGTCGCGAATGATTGACATGGTATCACGAGACCACCGACAGATTCTATTGTATAGGTTCCGATCGAAAGCATCGTCGGGTAATTCGATAATATCCCAAACTGCGTGCAACGCCAGTAAGGGAACCTTCAGTTCGACGCCGAGTTCAAACCGTGCGAGGGGTGGGATTAGGTTAGGGTTCTCGCCATGATCCAAGCATTCTCCAACGTCTTCAGAAGGACGTACATGACCAGTTCCTCTCT
Source organism: Panus rudis PR-1116 ss-1 (assembly GCA_022160315.1). Classification (NCBI taxonomy): domain Eukaryota; kingdom Fungi; phylum Basidiomycota; class Agaricomycetes; order Polyporales; family Panaceae; genus Panus; species Panus rudis. The sequence continues at coordinate 39,995 of MU275305.1, forward strand.
TCTCCATTTCTCTTCCACAAACAGCGAGAAGCCCGTAAGAAGATCTCCGAACCAAAACGAGAACTTGCTGATGAAGAGATTGACGGAGTATTGCGGGGATTGCGGGAGATGGCGAGCGACGAGGGAAAGGATGTACGCGAGGCTGGGTAGACCGGGGAATGAAACTTTGGGGCTGGGCGGGACACCCGAGCGCAGTTTGCTGAGCGTGAGATACATATCGTGTTTCCAGCAAAAGAACGCTACATAGTTATCATGAAATGAGTGCAAGTCTTTGAGGCGGATGGAAAGAGCTTACATTGATAGATTACAACAAAAGCACTAAGGAAACTCGAACTTCTCAATGTGCCAAACACGGCTTTCAGAAACATCCTTGTTGGGTAGTTTGTAACGACGCCTCGCTTTAAGAGAATTATGGGAATATAGTGTAATGCGGCGTATACGGGCAATATCCATTTCGTTACCACAAAGCATCGATGTATTTGGGTGAGGAGACAGGAGTCGAGCCAACGATGAGTCGCAGCGCAAGGGACGAAGTGAGTACCATAATCGGGGTCTGGTAGTGTGGCAAGAGCACGTCGAACGAGGAGTTCGGTGCGGTCGTGCGAGGTTATGTCCTGCAGTATCGTGTGCTGAGCATGCATTTGAGCAGGTACATATTCACATTCACATACCTTGCGATTTGGTGTCCGATCGAGGTTGGATCATTTCAATGTACCCTCACACGAGATCCTTATCGATCATGACGGCCTCGTGAAGAACCTTCGCTGTGGCGAATATCCTGAGCATACTCTGTCAGTTGCTCAAATATCACATGAGTACATTGGGAAACACCAACCAGTCAACATATCCCTTAGGCAAAGTATCATGACGTAGAAGAAATGCGTACATTATCTGCGCACAGCTGTCCAGCACAAGATACGTTCAGTCATTGCAGTACTAACCCAACTTGAACAATTAACTTACCATAACCAAAGACCATAACATCGCCGTGAGGTAGATAAATTACGTGTTTCTGCGAGAAGGCGTTGTACGAACCCTGAAGACCCACTGCACATCGAAGCTCGTAAGGGTGTCGGAGTACGAAGGAAGGAAGAAACTCGACTCACTGGGAAAACATCTGCTGCGCAATCCCTGTCCGATTGGTTCTCTTCTCCATCAGTATAGCAAATGCTCCTGCAAGCGCGCCAGCGGCCACACTGTACCACCGTCTAGTCTTCTTTCGTATCCATATTCGATGCTTCTGAGCATTCGTGGATAGTCTCGCCCGTCGTGTAGACAAATGCCGGCATTCGGGGGAAGAACGTCAGAGTTGGCATCCTCTTCCTCGTGAAATGTGGAGGTCCGTTTCTAGCGGTCGGCGGAGTTGTGGTTCGGGAAGGGAAGAGGTATAGGGAGTGCATTAAGAATAAACTTGAACAATGTTACGAAAGAGCCCAAAAGGCGATGCCTGAGATTTTACGACGCAGTCAAGTAAGACATTGACGTACGGTTGGCCTTGGATTCGGTCGTTCTCCACTCAATCCATTATTGCGCCGAGAGATAGCATGTACATATTGCTCCTCATATGTAACCTAAATACCGAAGGGGTTGGTGGACCGCAAGGGTAAGAAAATTCGGATTTTGCAAATGTGTGCGCGTTTACAAATGAGGTTGTACCATAGTAGTATCAGTATGAGGTTCACACCGGACCTGATCGCAGAAGCGAGTCCGCCGGCCCCTAAAATTTCATAGCTAGACAAGAGGAATTTCGAAGAAGACGGAGAGACATGCTCGAACCACCTCTGGCAGCGTGTTCCAAACAGTCCCAAAGTCCCCCCGTTCGACCGGGCTCTCTCTTCAATCCCGCCAAATCACCTTTCTAGCCTCCCTCAACCGTTCTTGTCGTAAGGAGTGGGGCGGTTCTTACGTTGACCGATATGATGTTTTGACGAGCCGTCACCTAGAGAAACACAAGGTCAGTAAACGATAGTGCTTCGATGGCAATGATCAATTGCCTTGATCTCGCCGCCTCGCGAGGATGAAAATTTGCTTAGATTCGCTCATCGGATGGACCTGCCACCGCCCTGCCCCGGTCACATATTATTGATCATACTACATTCGGTTCTTATGAGACAGCTCACCTCGTGAGGTACAGAGTCACTCCCCGGATAGCCAGCTCCCAGAGGCATATGCTTTAGGGAAGGAAGGCTTCGGTGTCGCCTTCTTTAGGAACAGTAATTGCATCGGGATAGTGAGATCTTGCTTCAGCGTAGGTGGCTGAAGATGGGATCTTCTAGACACTAATCACGGTGGCACATCTTTAGAGAGGTATGGACAAAAATCAGAGAAAGAACAGGTGCAGGAGGAACGAGGAAAGCACCCACTGAAGGAACTAACTTAAATATGCTGCCAGTGTCTAGTGTGGCGCGGGCAGACCTCGGGACCTTATGTCACTCGCCACAGCCAAGCACGAGGCCTTCGAACATAAGGACTACGACACAGCTAGTTACACACGATGCGAATCGCCCCACCAAATCCACCGAACACATGAACAGAGTGACTAAACATGTGTCGACATACATCGATGAAACAGCAGTAAGACGCGTAGAGTAGCACGAGAGGTTTGATGATATATGAAGTGAACGTTAGAGCGATCCATTGAGGACAAATAGACAATCACCTTCAGTGACCATTGACCAGATGCAGCCGATAAATTGATCAGTCGGATATGCAATTCTTCCATCTCCAATGAAGACTTGACTAAGATAACTTGCATGACAACCTCTGTCACTCGATTTTCTATGAAGGGTTTCTCGGTGTCAAGGTCGTTCAACTTGCTCGCGCTTCCGCATTGTTGGCATGGAATGATGTGATATTCCTAGTACCCAAAGGGAGATTGAGGCATCTGCAAAGTTGTTGGCAATTTAAGAGATGAGGGAAACATCAACATTCACCTTTGATGTTCGTGATGATATTATGGATTAGAGTAATATTCTCTCTGACGGCCTTGATCTTCGCCCAATCAGCAGAATCCACTAACAACAATGATGAGTTCCTTTGCTGGTACACGTTCTAAAAAACCATTAGATGCACAAGTACAGCTGTTCACTACAGAAGAAAAGACAAATGATTGTAGACATGCAGATGCAAGCATTGATCGCGTGTGGCTAGACTGACGGCTGGAACTCCCCTCTGCGGGTAAGGCATACACCTAGGATAGGAGTGTTGGCGAATTCGTAGAACAATGAGCGTGGTAGAGGCGGGCAGTAGTCCATCATCCTGGATTGCACTACTTCGGTCCAGACAGCATCAAAGGCCGGACTACGCTGACCGAGTGTGGAACAAACAAGGCCACTAGCGTATACGTAGACAGACCGCGGATCAAATTTGCAGCATGACCGACACCAGTCATGGACTTCACAAGTGTCGCGAATGACATGGTATCACAACACCACCGACAGATTCTATTGTATAAATTCCGATAAGCATCGTCAGGCAATTCGATAATATCTCAAAGTGCACACAATGCCAGTAACGGAACCTTCAGTTCGATGCCAAGTTCAAACCGTGCGAGAGGTGAGAGGTCGCCCAAACGCTAAGCTAAGTTCAGCTTCAAAGCGTGGCATTCGAAACTCGATGCAGCGCGAAGGCAAGACATGAGTTTGTCATGATGAAACATGTTCTGACTGCTACGTGATCGCATAAAACTCACAGAGAGATGATGAGAGCAACAGTACTTACACGGCGGGATCATTGCTCAGATAGTTTGGGTACATTCACAGCTGATTTGGAAAGCAGCCCATCCACAAACACGGCATGGTTGGGGTTTAAGTCAAGCTGGCTTGAGCGAGAGTCTAGGAGTTCACTGTTAAGGGAGCCACAGGGGAAGCCATAGGTCTCAATCTCCACCTAAGCCAACACAAGGGTGAACAAATGAGAACGAGAGAAGTGGTCGTGACACTGACCGTGATGAGAAGAATGTCTTCGAGGACTGAAGAGAGAGGCATTTGTACGAGACTAACAATGGTAAGGCGAGGTCCGTCGTTGATGAGCAGAAATTGAGCCATCCGGCACAAAGGCGAGGCGATCTAGCCAGCACCAAGCAGGCTTAGGCATCAAGTTTGACAAAAGAGAGGGGAAGCCCGTTGGAGGTTCGCATACGGAATGAGGACCGACAGGGAGGGAATGCTGCGTGACTCTGAGCGACTAGATTGCGGACACAAACATAGCGGGAGGTTTGTCGATATTACGTTGGGAGTATCAATGGCGGACTATGTACGAGAAGCTGGGGCTCTCGAGTCGAGAGATGATTGGTATGATTCATGGAGGGTTAAGATCGATACCGCTTGCACGAGCTGCTTCTATTGGGGTCCTTGCATCCGTACCGCGTACGAGAGGGAGAGATGACTAAAGATGACTTTTGAGCGTTCCGCATCCTTCGAGAACTACAGTTATTTTGTGAGAGGGTGTGTGTTATGGTCAGGAGAAAGATGACATACTTGACAAAACCATTGACCCTATTCGTATATCAGACTGGCAGACTTCGAGACTAACCTCTCTCTCTCTGTGGACTATGACATGCCCAGGTTTGAGTGACATTGTTTAGATGTCGTGGCTGAAGACAACTCACTCTGGATGGGGCTGCGAGCTACCGAATGGAAGTCCAAGTTAGGGGACTGCATGAGCAACACCACCTGCTGAAAAGCCGAATCTATGTCAACCCTTACAACAGAGAATAGACTCGCATGGCCAGCCCTCGCAAGCTTTCCAAAACGGGGCGAGCCCGTGAGCTTGCGAACAGGAGGAACGACCTTCCCAAAACGGATGGAGTCGAGCCTAGTGTCGCCTCTGGATTACCACCAGATTACCCAGAGATGACACCCATTCGAATATTCATTTCTCGCAATTTTGCTGTCGACGACGAGCGCTTCGGACTTGGCTCTTTCTTCCACCTTGCCCCCCAAACGCGTCTCACCTACGGACTCTCATGTACCTAACACACGACTCCCGCCACGGTCGCTATGCTCAAAGCATCTACATTCAATTATACTAGGGGCTCAACAAGACTTTTCAGCTCAATTTCAACTACACAGAAGTTTCGGCGGCCAAGTCCATCGACGATGACTGACCCCGCAACGCCTCGTAGTACATATACTGGCCCTTCAACTTCGAATAGCCACCCGCTGGATCCCCCGGTCGATCCAGTACATGATAGATGGACCTCAAGCCTTTTCCTTACAGCGGCGGTATCCATATTACATCGGGCTCGTTGAATACTTCTCTACGCTTTTCCACCATCTCAATGTTCCCGCCGCTTCATCTCGCCAGGCTAAGTCTAACAGTTCAGCGCCTCGGTAAGTGAAGAGCAATGTGAGTTCCAAGACTGAGTGGATGAACTGTCATATCCCGGCGAATTCACTGTACGACATAGTGGCATGCACCGTGACGGTACCGGTGTCGACTCAAAAGTACTCTCAGGCTACCTCTATCTTCTACGTGCCCCTACGTGTTCGCTGGAGCTGCGAGTATAGGAGTGTCCGAGTCTGTGGTGAGTTGGTTGTTTAGGTATGTTCACTCATTTTCGTTTATTTCTGTGCCTGTTTCGCCAAACAAACCGTAAGGTGAGTCCGTATCGCCAAATAAATAGGTGCGTCTGTATTGCCAGATGACATCGATGAAGTGAGTCTGTATTGCCGATAGTCGAGGTGAGTCCGTATTGTTGAACGACGAGGTGGGTCTTGCCAAGCGACGAGGTGAGTCCTTCGTGCTGAATGTCAAGTCAAGTTTTACTGCCAAATGTCGAGGTGAGTCCACACCGCCGACGTGAACTTCTTGGGTGCGCACTACCTCTTTGCCGTTGTGAGCCCCCTTTTGTATGCCCATTTGTTCCTCATGTACAAGTACTATATCATGTAATTATGTGGCATAGTGACCCTTGTAGTATTTACAGCCCTGAATAGATTGTTATTTGTTCCATACTCCATTGATTGGATTGCGGGATAAAGGGAGCGACAGCAGGTTGTACTTGAGAACGAAGGCAGCTTATTCTCGGCGCGCAACCACAGCGACAAATAGCTTCTCAACGACGCAATGGCCTACAGTGGCAGCACACACGGCTCAAAGCAGAGGTACGTTGTGAGTAGCCTATGAGACTTGATGACTTTGTCAACCTGTTGTCGGCCAGTAATGCTCTGCAACTTGAGTATTAGTATGATGCTCTGTATGGTTACCTTTTGTGAATGGCGGCACCGGAAACCATGTGTTGCGTAGAGTGCAGCCAAGTGCAGCCATCGCTCATATCCGAGAACGGGAATTAGCTTGTAGACGATATGTACAGATAGAGAGACCAACGATGAAGGTGAAAGCGTACACCCTATACCAATGATGGAGAACCAAATAAGATGATACAGAAGGCGACTATGTAATACTCAGGAGCGGGACAGGTTCTCTGGTGCTTCATGCAGCTTCTTTGTTTTCGAATGAGCGCATTTCTCCAAGCAGATGCTATCCAAGGTTCTGCTGTACCACCCAAGCATGTTCCAGTCGCCAGTATACAGTCCGGAACGCACCCAAGTCGAATGCTTAGGCTACCACAAACCATCATATGTGCCCCACCTCTATGCACTCAAATCCCCGAATCAGCTGGTTAGCTGAATCGCAGTCGCACAGTCAACACCGAGAACGATCAAGGATATCGAGGAATGCATTCCAGCTGCTTTGGTCCGAGTCTGAGTATTGTCGGTACGGACGGGTTACTCATACTCCAAAGCATGTTCAACTCTGCACGCGATCGCCGATGGAGACCTTAAGAAAGTCTTTCTCATTTCACAGTTGTTCATTGTAGCCGGTGGTGGGACACGAGATAAGCTTGTAAGGCAAGTCGAAAAGAGCATTGCGCGCCTCGGGGTAAAGTGGACCAGATCCCAGTCCTTGCTTGACCATTGGCTAGCCTCCCTTTAGTATGTTCGCCGTACGAGGTTCTTCTCCCGACAACAGCAGAGCCTTGCAGACAAGCATATGCACAGTTAACCACTCTGGCGGCGAAAAAGTGGAATCTTGACCATCCGGATTCGACAGCAGTAGTGAAATGAGCAGCTCCATCACATGTTTGGTCCCGTTCCAAGGGAACGCTATCGCCGCAGAGGGTCCGCCAAGTACAAGTGCAAGACGATGAAGACGCGCGGCGATGGAATGCTCCTGGTGCTCATAAGCAGAAGGGCTGAACGACTTGACATCATCCAGCAAATTACGGATAGACTGATCACGACATCCAGCATTGGAGCCAACGAACACTCATTGAATGTTGAATACGGAGGAATGTTTCATCTACCAAGACCAGCGCTCGCCGTCTAACACCTTCCTTAAGAGGACCACGAAGTGCATTGAGCTCTTGGGGACCATGGAAGACTTGGGCATGGGTTGGGCGGCCTCAGGATTAGAGCTCGACGCCTCAGTCATTTCAGCAGACGCGGCTTCGGTACGGCCTCAGCTGGAGCCTTGGCAGCAGCGGCCGCAAGTTCAGGACCGGGCACGAGTCCATTCAGTTCTTGTGGACAAGCGACAGGAACGAACCACTCCCGAGTGAAGGGTTGTTTCTCACCATAAGGCTGAGAATCTTGCGGGGTGCATCGGTGAAGTTGACGAACAGGTCCTCCATGATATCTCAAGGTCTTGTGGGAGACTTTGGCGACATTGGAACACGCAATATTCGAGTACCTGAACCGTTGGCTACTGATGAACCGACATATTTACAGACGACCATGAGGAACTCAATCAACGGCAGCAGAACAGTGGCGATGTGTTCCACTTAGGAATTCTCGTCGATGATCGCTAGACAGTCACCGAGTCGTCTCCACAAGGCGGCGATCTTGAAGCTCTCGTAAATGTTCTGCAGCTTCTCGACATCGGCCTGGTCTGGTGTACTGGTGGAGGTTGTACTCGTCTGTTTGGGAGAATACACATAGTCAATGGTCTTGAGGATACGCAACAGCTTGGCTTGATCTGAGGAAGCCGGCGAGAACTTCGATGCGATCGCGGTGGTGACATCCTCTTCCCGTTTTTCTTGAAGTGCTCCGGCAAGCTCGTCCAAGGATTCGTATAGTCTTTGTCCGAATTCTTGTGCACGAGGTCGGAGCTCCTGAGCTATCACCTCCTTGGCCTCAGATATATGCGACAAGTGTTGAATAAGCGCCAACGTATGCGAGAACGCACGACCAAAACATTCGCCAGTCGTCAGGATATTGACGACATACTTCAGAACGTGATGGGGTATCGCTGGAGGTTGGCTGAGGAGAACCTTGTCTGCGGCATTGCTTCCACTCGCTTGATTTGTTGCAGGCTCTGAAGGCTGCGCGGCTGCCGCTACGAAGTGATTCAGCTGAATATATGGTGAGGGGTTGAAGGGAATACTTACACTGTGCATCAGCCGCGGGCGCCGCAGGGGTTGGCTGAGCTTCCGTGGATGGACGAGGTTCTTCGGTATTACCGGATGTAACGGCGGCAGAACTTGACGCGGCCTTCTCAGACTCCTCTTTATCTGTGCTGTCTTGTAAGCTCACGAGCGGCCGAGTGACGAGTGCAAGTAGAGCGACGAGGGATTCCATTAACGACGGCGTTTTTAGAATAGACGAGCGATCCAACAGACTCAACAGGAGCACTATCGGATGGTGCGATTGCGGTGCCTGTCTTTCTTTTCCTTTACCCTTCCTTGAGGTACTTCGTCGCAGTCCAGCAGACAGCTCGTCCTCGGTGAGGAAGAATAATGACGACAGCTCGCTGGAGCCGACAATGTAGGTAAGTGCACCTCGTTGCGCTACCAGCTCTGGAACAATCTCACTTTGTACTTGAATATTCGGCAAAGCGAAGTAGTCGGACGACATCCGCTGCTTCCCAGCAGCTTTGGTTGACGCTTGTGGAGTGCCTCGCGTATTGCGGAATGAGAGCTGTGCAAAACTTGTGTCAATGGAAGCGAGGTCGCCAGTACCATCTTGGAGGATGCTCAGCGGGAGGTTGAAGATGTCCGTACGAGTACGCGAGTTCTCGCACAAGTTGACCAACACCTTTGACAACAGATTCTTCTAGAGAACTTCGGGGAAGAATAGGAGTCGAACGAGTACAGCAATCGCAGATTTGTCAAGGAGTTGGATAGCGTCGCGAGGAGCAGTCGACTTCTGTGCGGATGGTTTGCTGCAGGCGTGGCTCGTATGTGGGTATGAGTATGAGCAAGTGGACGGGAAGTGGGATGGCCTTGTTCTCGGTGAATACCTGCTTCAGCAACCATATGGGAAGGGAGACTTGCAATGAGAGCGTCCTCAGAATCCATGAGAATGACTTGTCGCAAATGTGGATCGAGGCTAGCAATGAAACTAGCAGGATCTATGTCAGCGGGTGCCGAAGCGGGAGCAAACGTTTGTCTGAGTCCTCGCGCGTTCAACATTTTCCTGCTGAATGATTTCCAGTCTAAGCTCCGGGGGGAGGGCGTCGAGGAACTCAGGGCTGATCTGCGAGTCGGCGGGACGTTTCTACTCTAGCTGCACATTAATCTCGGACATGTTGATTGAGAACCTCTTCTCGCATGTCGTCTGGAAGAGCTTCAAGGAACGTCGGGTCGATACCAGTGTCTGTGATGTCCACAGGATTGCCGTGTATCATGACTGTTACTCGCTGAGGTGCAGAAGTTGCCTCCGAGGTAGAAGCCTGGCCGTCCGCTGTCTCGCCGAAAGGGCCTGCCTTACTGTTTTCCGAGACTTCATTATTCGCATCGGTCATCTGTGCATCCACATCACTAGACGTGGGTCGCTGTTGCTCTGGTGGCGCCTCTCGAGCAGCTTCCTCCACGGCTCTCACAGCCTCCTCTGCCCTCAGTACTTCTTGTCTGGCGTTCTCCTCTTCGACCGCCTTGGCAGCCGCAGCGGCCTCTTCTTCCGCTTTGGCTTGCGCCTCTCGCTGGCGTTCGGCTTCCTTTTCCTCCTCAACCTCAGCCTTCTTAGCAGCTTCAATGGCGGCAGGAAGCAGTGCCAATACCACGTGGTTGGCCAACTTGGCTAGGCGGCTGTGTTTGTATTTGCCGTACAAGGTTTTGGCTTCCTCCCGCCCATCTCTGAATAGTCACAAATGGTTCAAAGCTCTTATGGTCCGAAGATCGGTCGCCGCTGCGAGGAGCTCTCTCGAGACGAATGGAGGCAGAGAAGCCGTGGTGACCGTGGCGCTGAAGGTAGTGCGGAATGAAACCACCCGGGGGTACATCGACTCGGATGGTTTCGCCGGTACCACGACGTTGGGAGATAATGTGGTGGAAGAGGTTTACGGCGCCTTCACCGATAGCGTTCTCAATGGTTTGCAAAAGATTTTGAGGTATACCAGGTATAGTTGCGCGTCCGAGGCGGCGAGTAGCTCGTACATTTGCTCCTGCACGACCGCTGCTAGAGGAAGGATCCTGAAGCAAAGGGTGTACAGCAGCTTCAGGTGCAGGGCCAGGAGGGGTACTTCGTACTCGATCGAACATATCAACATCGTCCTCTAAAATATAATCAGTACGTCACCGGAATGCTTACGGCTACATGGACGTTCCTTTTCGTCGCCCGCTTGGACGTGACAATTCTTGCCAGAACAGCTGGTCGACCTCCGGTGGATTGCCGCCACCGAAAGCATCCAGAATGAAAGATTCTCCTCCTCGGCTGGCGGATGCGAAAATGCCAAAAGTTGCACCCCCGGCATTGGTCACATCCAACACACCCAATTCGTCGTACCTAAAAAATCATTAGTATATCAGAAGGAATGAATGCAGCAGAAGACTCACTCATCTGCATCAGACATGTCACCCTCTTCCTCAACATCAGCTCCCATGATTGGAATAGCGTCTGTAGCAAAGATGAGAGATATCTCTCGAAGTAGAAGGTGAGTCACTTACCATCGGCCTCCTCATCCCCATCAACGTCGCCATCATTCATTTCATCCTCACCAACGGGAACGTCCTTCAGTAGACCAATGAGCATTATAATCAAACATTGCATACAGGTACTCACCTGCCAGAGCACTTCCTCGTCTCCCTGTTCATCTTCTTCCTCATCGTCGTGCTCGCCTTCCTCCTCATTGTCTTCATTCTCAACGAGGTCATCATTCTCCTCATCCTCATCGTGCCAACCCTATTCAGATTCGCCCGTCTCATCATCAAGCTCCTCCTCAATATCATCTACCTCATCCTCATCAGTTTGTGAGGTATCTTCACTTCCAGTCTCATCGCCATATTCCATGTCAACGTCATCCTCCTCCTCCTCCTCCTCCTCTTCCTCCTCCTCCTCTTCGTCCTCTCGTCATTTTGAGGGTAATGGCCATCCTCCATTTCCTAAAATACCACTTTGTAAGAATCAAATATCAAGTGGACCGAACTAAAGTCAACTTACTCCGCCATGCCTGAAGCGCAGAGATCAGTCAACAATGCCCTTTCGGAAAGAAGAATGAAGAAAAGTGGAACACATACATTCCCAATGATGGATTGCGGTACAGATCCGGGGTTTCTTCCCTATCGGCATCGATGCTTTCACGCTCCTCCACTATACATTCTTTGTGCTTGTCAGGCACGCGGCTCATCCTGATGGCGATCCTCATCCTGGACCAAGAGAAAATATTAGCTCCGCAAACATTGGCTAGAGTGATACATACAAATATTCTAAAGGCCTCAAAATTCCCGCCACGACGGTACGAATGCCAGGATTGTTCAGGTCAACGTCCGCCAGTGCGTTCGTCAGCGTAGCTACGAAGTTCTTCTCCAGCATGATCTTGGCGATATCAGTAGGGGTCTCGTCGTTCACTTTCCGTGGACCCATATTGAACCGGACGGAGAGAAGACGATAGCACAGATCTATCAAGGCCAATAGTCGACCGTACCGAGCGTCTGGGCTATCCGAAGCAGGGATATCCTTGAGAGCGCGACTGATGGCCTCCAAGACAAACTTGCGGATAGAGACACGTTCAGACGGGATGTCCTTGATGTCCTGAGTGGGGAACGTATCGACACATAACGCTACGATGACGGACATTGCCCAATTGCAGAGCATGACTTGCCTCTTGCCCTCGGGCGTTACTTGCGGGTTGATGGTGCCGAACGTGATAAGATCAGACAGAAGGAGCTGGAGAGCGGCGGTGCGATGCTTTAACCCGCTTTCCTTTGGAGGTGTGTATGCGCTTGCGAGGAGAGTAGGAGAGGAAGGCGACTTTGCTGGTGTCATAGGGAAATAGCAGTTCGGTCAGACATTACATGATGAAGCGTGAGTAGACGTAGTCCACGTTGCGCGCGGTGGGCTCAAGCCATGGCTGATTTACATTGGCTCTAGTGGCCCGGTCGGTTCCGTCTGAGGCGCGCGGCGGACGTGGGGGGCGGGTGACAGGTTCTGTAGAGATGCCGTCGATGGCTTGGTTTGATGCCTGATCCTCCGGACCAGGAGCAGGCTGCTAAGGGGACTGCTCGCGCTTCACCGTCTTGATCAGTTCTGAGATGAAGAAGTGCATCGTCATTTCCAGCGTATGAGAGACGTTACTCGAGATGTAGGAAGTCTGGGTCAACTTGCATCTCCGCCACACCCTCTGTATTTCCACCCTGCGCAGACGGCTCGGACGGCTTCTCCGCACTTTTCAGGGAGATGCCCTTCACGACGCCATAGGGATTCGTCAACTGGCACGTCTCTGCCTTCACCTGAATGAAAGCGCGAGCGTCCTGCAATTGATTCACAGGACGGAACGAAGCTACTAGGATCGACGAGACGGTTACGAGGAGTTACGAGGAGCTGAGAACCATCTCTTAATTTCCTGTCGCATCGCTTGTATGAGTATTGTTCAGCATAGTTTATCGCTAAAGAACTGACCTTCGGACAGAAGAACACCGGACATGGTGTAATACGCGAGGAGCGAGAGCTTGTCACCCGCACAGAACCGTTAAGAACAGTACGATCGATACATTTCATCTCACTTACTTGACGATTCCTCTTTCAGGTGCTGAAAAATTATCTACGAAATCACATCCGCAGCGTCCAGGATAGTCTGCTAATGTGCAGCGCCAGGGTTGCGATGAATCGGGAACAGCCGTGCGATATCTTCGAAACACATTGTAATCAATGCTAGTATTTACGGGCATCGGAATAAAGGTTGACATTGGAAGAAGCCAGTGAGTGCATTCGAAATTTGGTTCGCGACATATTTCAATGCCCTGATGTTGGTCTGTGCGTGACCATCCTCCTTTGATCATTCCCGGAAGGTGCAGCACCATCCGTAGTAAGTGCAGGAGCCTCCGTCTGGGCACGGTTAGCCGTGGACGTTGTACCAACCTCAGCTTGCGACGGCGTAGCCGCGCCGGGAGCCAGAACAGAATGGTCCAATGGCGTCCCACGTTTCAGGATGGATTGGGACGTCCACGGTACTGAACCCAGGGTTCGACTTGAGGACGATATTGTCCTTGTCCCATACAAGGACTGGATGTAACGCCGCGAGTAGGACACCCTTGGGCTGTTGAAGGAGGGTGGTCATGGTACGGGCTTGATAGCACGAATATCGGAGAGGTCACTTCCTACAAATGATTCTCGAGTGAGTACAGCGGTTACGATATGACACGAGATTGACAGCTAACCGCATTGCTCGACGGAAGTCCAGCTTGGGCAGGCCATCAGCCGCCTCGCGGAACCCAGGAACTTGAGTGTAGCCTGAGTCTCGGATTCAATCATTGTACGAACGACTTGTACGACGGGATCGGAAGCGACGTTGTTCGGGAAGTCATAGGGAAGACACTCAAGTGCAGTGAGCCTTCCAAGGCTTTGAAGGCCTCAGGACTGCTGAGAATTCTTGTCAGCGACGGGTATGCTGGAAGAAGTCGTCCAAGAACTGAAATTCAATCTTTAGTGCTTGTGCTATAGATAGTGAGCGAATCGGCACGGACCATTCACAGTATTACGCTGCCATGAGATTTCGGGCTACCGTCTTCCTCAGTACTTGCCCCGTCGACGGTTGGTGTACTTGTCCCGGCAGGAGCTGCAGCGGGCTGGCTTTCTCCCGAAGGCGTTTCTTCCGTGACAACGTTAATATCAGCGGTAGTCGCCGCCACGGCCGGAGCAGATACAAGCGTCGAAGGCTGAAGGAGATACCACCACTTGATGTTATCCTAAAGGCATCTCTGAAATCTTCGATATTCGCCATAGCTGTCATGATACTTGCGAACATGGCATCCTCGAACGGAGGGCGATCACGGATAACGTGGCCACAAAGCAACTCTGGGATAAATCCAAGTTTCAAGTAGTAATTCTTCCCACATTGCAAAGGCTTCAGTCTCGACGCGTGGGGATAATGTGGACGGAAGTTTTGTCCACGTTCAACGAACTGCTGGGACCGCTAGGTAACTCGAAGACTTTGCAGTCCAAAAGACAATACGTCCCACTGGAGTCCACCACACCGGACGTCATTCGACCACTCGGACGCCCCTGGCGACGACGACGAACCTATGCAAATGCACGATGTCTATCAATACAACGGGATACAAGCCGAGAACAGTGGACGAACATACCGTCCCAAACGAACGAGAGCATATTTCCTATTGGCGACTTTGGGGCCGACGCTGGTCTCACTTTGAGGCGGATACAGGCAGCCATGATACCTACTGTGCTTGTGAGTATATGGTCTAGCCGTATGTGAGCGAGTAAAGTACTGACCGCGTTGGAAAGACTGTGATATTGAATTGTCCCAATTGTCCCAGACTGGTGTCCCAGTTATTCCAGACAGGTGTCCGTCGAACAAGGCTAGAATTGCGATGTGTATCACTGATTCTAACCAGATGTCCGGGAAGACAAGTGTACCGGTGCTCACAGCTAAGTCATTCGAGTTCCGGAAAGACTTGAACTGTGATATGTATCACTTGTTCAAGAATGAAGGAAACCAGAACGAAGTGAACGTCTGAACGAACTCACGAACCCACGTATCATGTGTGGCAGTGTGAACCACACACGTGCCTGAGTGTACCGTACCGAGGTTTGACCGGGGCCACCCTGAGATCTGTCCGAGTCCAATTCCCATCCGTACCAATCTGAGCGGTTCGTTTAGGGCAGTCATGCATCATGCTAGGCTCGAACCCAGCCATTTTAGGAAAGCTCGCTCACTCGTCCTAAAACGGCGAAAACGGCTGGTACAACCTGTCGCCCTTTTGGCCATGTCTCTGAAGCGCCCACCGTGCGAAGCTGAACTTGTGTCTCGCGCGAAAAGTTGACTTCTTAATAGAGGCTCCGCTGTCTCAACTCCCTCACCGCAGCTCATGGATTTGACTTCTATCTAGACAGATGAAATATACAGGTCATGTCTCGCAACATATCAACCAGAGGGCTGTGTGCTATGCTGATAGCCTGTGAGCTTGAAGAAGCCTTGTCCGGGCTTCTGAGCTCGAGGCTTCCGAATAGAAGCTGCAGTAACTGTAGGTGCCTTCTTTCGTGAGCGTGGTGGATCTGCCAGCTCGTTCATCGCAACGCTCGAAGGACCGGACAACTGAGCCACTTCGTTCGAGCTCTCTACTCCCGTCTCCACACCTTCCGCGTCGCCCAATGGTCCTTGTGTCGAAGTCGAAGTCTGCGACATTGGCACAGTGGTGTCCAAGCTCGACATCCCTGTGAACCGACCTGATCTCGAAGACGACCCAACTTTTCGCTCATGCTGCGGCGACGCTGGGGGAAAGGTGTGTGCCAACAACTGACTGCTCGCTCTGAGCTCTAGCGATGTTGAGGATGGAGACGGCGTTCCATACTCGTGCCCTCCACCAGAGTTAAATACATTGCTGGCCAAGCTTGGCGTGAATGTGGGGAGTACTGCGGTGGCCCAGGGGCTGGGTGAATGAGTTACGTCCTTTCCAAGTTGACTGGGACTCGGAGACTGCGATGTTTGAACTGCAGCTGGGGCAGCTAAGCCATTGTGGCGTAGCCAAGGCGTTGCTGACGGGGTTGGATATGCCGCAGTTGGAGTGTCCGCGATGTCGATGGCCCTGCCAGTGGGCTGCAGTCTGGTCTAAAGCATATTGTTTTGGCTTTGGCATTGTCGGCTTCTTCACCTTCCGACTCTTGATAGCCTTACCCTTTTTACCGGGTATTGACTGCGAAGTGGCAGGTGTACTGTGTACGACTTTTGTCGGGTCGAGAGAATATGCGGAAGGTTCGACTAAAAGAATAGCTAGTCCCTTTCGACCGTATCCACGTGCTGCACGACCAGCTCTTTGTACCCAGTTTGAAAGAGTTGCCGGTAGCTGCCACTGGATGACGATGTCAATGTCGGGAATATTACAACCCTATACCAAGCTAACTTTCAGTGATGGTTCGAGTTTCATATGATGATTAATTTACCATGCCAGCTGCGTCTGTACAAACAAGGATACGTATGCTCCCTTCACGGAAACACAACATTGCTCTTGTACGGTATTCATGAGAGAGTACCGCATTGAATGGGCGAATGATGCCCTCATCAGTGAGAGTAGGACTTCGAGCACGAAGAACGTCGTATAAGTGGTCGATCATCTTGCTCCCTTCGTCGATATTGTCGACATAGATGTATGTTTTCGGAATGTCATCGCGGGAGGACACCGTAGCAGGTATTACGAAGTCGAGGTCAGCAAATGAGGATATAGGATGTTCGCATGCACGAGTGACCAATGACACATTTGAACGATCATTTCCAACGTTCAAAAACAAGCTGCCGGACTTCGGAAAGTGCAATTTGCTTTGAATATCGCGATGAACCTTGGCTGTCAGCGTTGCTGTTACAGCCATTACGGGGACATTGCGTGGAATGAATGCTCTTGTAATCCCCAACGTTCCATATTTTTTGCGAAAATTCGCTCCCCAGTGTGAGATACAATGGGCCTCGTCAACAAAGATCGAGAGGACTCGTTGAGCGAAAGACTGCGTTCGCAAGATTTTGTTGATAAATCCCCGGGACTGGAGCATTTCGGGGGAAACAAGGATAACCTGATATTTCCCCGAGATGATCTCCTATATTCAATTCGATGAGAACTCACTCGCCGGGACATACTCATTCAGGTCACTCCTCACCTTTACCATGAGAGGGGACAGAATACCAGTCTTGCTATTTACTGCGATGGTTTTGAGTTTAAATTCCTGAGCAAATGTCGTAACCTGCAAGCGAAAATGAGCTCAACAACTGAATGCTGTAATGCATCTGATGAGTGCTAACCATTTCTTCTTGGAGTTGAATCAGTGGTTCAACCATGATCGTACATTTGCCTCGACTACTTTCGTGAAAGTGAGGGCCAGCTGCAATCGCAGTTTTACCTGCACCGGTTGAGGCCTGAATTATTGTGTCGGTACCTTCAATTTGAGCTTTGATTCCTGTCAATTGGAATGGACGAGGGTCCGTCTCCCATCCACAAGTATTTTTCAGAGCATGGCCAAGCTTTGACACATCCTCGTCGGTCAATTTTGGACGTTTCGTCGATGTAGGCTGAGAGGATCGAGCACTAGGACCCCACTTCCGCGCAGGCTTTCGGGTGTCACGTGGTCGTGCAATGGCAGTGAGTTTCTGACTGACTGACTGAGAGCTTGTAGATCCGCTAGTAGTAGGCATGTTGATAGGTTGGGCTGAGGCTGGCAAGAGTGATGGATGAGAGTTAAGTCGGCGTTGACGACAAGGCGGAATGGCGTATCCGTTGAAAGGCACGAGTGCATCGCGGAAGCAAATTGCACCAATCGCATCTAAGACCGAGGTCAACGATCGAGACTGAAGCCGGCCGAATTGCAAGTGACCCGTATCTCCTACAAGCAGACTTTGAACTGTGCTGTACCATGGACCTTGAAGAACTCCTTCTGACACTCTCTCCATTATCATCACTGCCTTCCAGCAGTCCCCCACCGGCCCCACCAGTGCCCGAGGATTCCTCTCTTTCAACTCAGTCAGCCAAAAACATACCGTTCTTTAAATATGCACCTGCTGGTCCTAACCCAACCACTCCTACGAGAAAGCGAGAACCACCTACCATCTCACTTGTGGATACCCCAACGCAACGAAGGATAGCTGCTACCTACAACGATGCCGATCCACCCAGCGACATGGGACCAGGTTCAGACCCGGTGACTGGCTCGCCTGCGACTAAGGCGAAAAAACGCAAGGAGAAGGCGAAGGCGAAGAGGGCTAAAACAATCGCAGCGAAAAAGACTCAAGCTGAGCAACTTGCGGCAGAAGCGGCTCTGCAAGCGGAGCAGGAGGCAGCGCAGGTGGCTCTTCTACAAGCTCAGCTGAAAGAAACACTTGCCGAAACACAACGCTTATATGCAACAGCAGCAGCAGCAGAGGACGCGCAGGTTGCATATGAACGGAATGCTCAGCGGGCTAGTCAGGACGCCCTCCATGCTCTCGAGGAGTATGGCTTTTCGTGGGGGGAGTTTATACTGTTCATGTCACGTCGTCGCACGGAGCACAGGCGGGAACGATACCTTGGATTCTTTGCCAGGCCAACCCTGGTAGAACAGGTACTCGACACTTGGGCATCATCACGGAACAGTCTGAATGGCCGTCGTGTTGTTTCTGACTGGGCTATGAAATACATTGGGCGCGTTGTTAATAATGAAGCAAGCGCAGTGATCATGACAAGCCAGGGGGTTCTTCGAACTGCAAATGCACGGAAGAATCTCATCAAGAAATTCACCACGGACTTTGATTACACCAATCTCTGCGTCAACCTTGCTCATTCTTGCCCGACAATGGTCCACGTAATGAAGTCCTTCAGTACCACCACGCGTCAGACCAATCATGGATCTGAGAGAAGCATAGCGAAGAAGTTCACGGTACGTACCAATTGCACTCATTTAGTAGTCCTAGTATCTTGATAACTCATGGTCTTTGATACAGAGGTTGGGCGCGTCGTTACTGTCGCTTCTTGGAGAACGCAGTCAACAAAATAATTACTCGAAGAGTGTGTTCAGCCTTGCCCTCTACGCAAGTGGCGCTCAACGCCAAATCATTGCCCTTCTCTCAGCCATCGGATTTTGCGGTAGCTATACGGGGCTTGTGGGTAGCAAGCCGCTGCAAGAGGGGAGTCGGGATCCAACCTCCATTTCGTTGATACCGGCGGCTCAAGCTAGCGACACAGGCCATTCTGATGCGATGATAGACTCAGACTCAGAGTTCCATCCGTCATCAGAGGCCTTATTAGAGGGAAGTTCTGAGCTTGAAGTTTCGGGTTCGGAGTCAGATTATGGTAGTGAAGAGAGTGGGTCTGAGCTGGGAGACGAAGGCGACAGCTCAAGTAGTAGTGAAGGAGACTCGGAGACAGAGGCGGATAGGTTGCGTTCAGATTTGAAGGGGGTGGAGCTCGAGTATGTAACTAGAAGACAGCAAGAGAAGTTGTCGAAGGTACGTTTAGTTGCTTGCAAGTGAGTTCATTTGTGTTCATATCTGAGTCCATCGTAGCAGATGGGAACAAGTAGTATCGAAGAGAATGCACTGCCAAAGATTCCATCTTGTGGGCGCGGCGTTGGCCTCATTACCCGACTAGCGATCAATCTTTTTTTTTTTCCAATCCAGAGTTTTGAGTGCGCGTACACACAAGGGTACATGGACACTAAATAATACCGCCTGCCTCCATTCGACTCACTTCGAAACGCTCCGGTTACATAACCCTCCTTGCTTCACCCTTCGACATCACCGAACCGCCGGATTTAGCCGAACCGCCCTCCCGAATCCTGATCGACCCCGCACGTGCTCGACTGACTCGATTAGTCCCTTTTTTTAAATCGTGTATTATACTGCGTACAACTCTGTACATGAGCAGTTCGATTAGTCCCTTGAGGGCCCACACACGCAACGAGATCTCCCCTCGTTGGTGGGCAATTAAGCTTGCGACGACGTCTCCCAGCTGGGTGTGAGACTAGCGATCAATCAACGAAAGCGCGTTCGCAAGCTCGCAAGAACGTTCGAACTTGGTCATGTCTACGATAACTACAATATCTACTACAAAACTGCTGAACAAATCATCGGTCGCAAGGATACGCAGGAGAATGGTACATGTGCGACTGTGTTCCCATTGTACAATGCAACGAAAGAGAACATGCGCACGGAGGATCTCATCAAGTCCCTTGGTGGTGCCCCTGATCTCTCAGTAGACGACATTCTGCTCACCCAAGATGAGAACAAAATGCTTGACGAATACCTTCTCCATACTATTCTTCGAATCATTGTCCTACATGGTGGTCCCAGCTTCCAACGCTTCCGTGATACAGTTATGAAGAATGTCCCAGCAACCTCAGAGAAGATTCCTCCGCACAAAACAGACGTCTTTCCACTCCCCGCTATGAATATTGACGAGTCTTCAACAACGGGAAATGCGGATGTTTTGGATACAATCTATCGGGAGTTAGGACATCATTTTGACTCCCCCCTCTTCTCGGAGACTGTTCGCGTCGTCTTTGGTGACCAGCTCTCGGTGAAAGCTCAGCGGGCTGTCACTGGAAACCGTATAGGCCATGATGATCCACTGCGAACACATGTTAACACCGTCCAGGCTCCTGGTTTCTTTCATTACCTCATGGCGGCGGCGGCAGGCACTCTAGAGACACATTTCGGGGATCCTCACTCAGGAGCTCGTGATCCTGCCTCACTTTGCAATCACAACACACTTCTCGATCGTAAACCAATTGTTACCTCCTCCATGCCCCCTTACCGTGTCTCCCGAGATCTCATTTTCATCTCTCTCTATGCCCGTATCCTCCACTGTCTCGAACTTGTGACGAACTGCAACTCTCTCGATGAATATGCAAAAACGACGACCTTCGAGAAGCTCAAAGAAGACGCAAAACAGATCTTGAAGCGCTTTGCCAATCCCCAGATCGTGTCGCAGCTTCGACGTGAACGTGCTATGCACGAACGCTCTACAAATGATCAAGCTTCGCATCCGAGTTCTCAGCCCAGTGGTCAGTCAGCAGCTGCGTCCTCTCAGGATGAGCCATCTGCATCTGAGTCAGGCACTTCAGAGAGCAATTGTGCTCGAACGAGGGAGTCGACTAGCAGCACTCAGTTTGCCCCCAATTCTTCGGGAGGTGATATGGTGTTCGAGAATGCTGTCTTGTTCAACCGTGATGCCCTTCAGTTATTCGCTTTTAACATGGTCATTCGTGAAGGTGATTCAAGGCATGATCATCATAATGCTCAAGCTATATGCCCTCGCATATCGTGCAATGGGACGTCCCCGCTATTCTCTAGAGAGTATGACCCAATTGCATAACCTTCTACACATCTGGCCGAAACCCCTCCGGTACGTAAAATTAGCAATTTGTTCTATGGAGTGTACGCTAATTACTACTAACTGCATGTTAGGGATATCATTATCCAGAACTGGGTTATCAACCCCATCGGGAAGCCAAATTCCTTTGTTCCTGTTGACCTTGTGCAGGAACACTTTATCTTATGGATCAAGGTATGCACATCTTACTAAATCTCTGTGCATGGTAGTACTATATGATTTATACTCTACACATAACAGATCATCTACAGTGCGCAGGGAAGTAACGCATCCCCAGAATGGCTGGAGAAGATCAGTCCCTGCATCGCTGTTCTCAGAGAGATCGCTACGCAACTCAATGAAGCTCTCGGATCGAAGCAAGGTAACAAACATCAGACACCACAGATCGACAATGACATTCGTGAGCTTATGAAGTCACTCCGGATGCACCGTGTCTACTCTGTTGAACGTGGTCGTACAATTGATGGCAAGAAGGCGCAGATACCAAACGTTCAATCAGCCGGGTTCAACAAACTCGGTAGCCCCCTTCGAAGCTATAATGCAGAGTTCGAACGCAGGAAGCAAAGGCTACGAATGACCCCGCTAATAGGCAATCCACTCCTCTCACGCCATATGGATTCTGACACAGCAATGGATGGTTCTGAGTCTGAGAATGACACCGAGTCTGACGTCGGGTCTAATGCTAGCGGCGATGATGAGCCCGCCAATGAGCCCGATGATGCAGAGGAAGAGGAGTCTGAGCTAGTATTTTCCCTTGAAACAGAAGATGATGTAGATTTCGATATGTAGATGTATCAGGATGTCAAAATATAATGTTGTTACAGGTTTTGACGAATGTGAGCTTCAGCGGTAGCTCTCTATTAAGAGAGCTTTTTGCGCGAAGCACAAGTTCAGCTTCGCACGCTGAGCGCTTAGGAGACATGGCCAAAAGGGCGACAGGTTGGCCCAAGTCCGTTCGCAAGCTCACGGGCTCGCCCCGTAAAAGGAAAGCTTGCGTCGGACTGGCCACGCGAGTCTAGTGAAGACGGTCAAGCTGTAAGCAAATCTATAAATTCTACAGGTTTTCTGTACTCAAAATGACCTCTAGCTCTACTATTCATCGTGGTGGGCGTCGTGGAACTCGGCAGGACTCGGAGGACCATATCACAGCAAAGTTGAGAGGTGGTAAGAAGTTGCGCATGGGAAGTCGTAGAAAATTGCGGCTTGGAGGTCGAAGGAGGAAGATCTCAGTACATCTTCCTGTACCAGAGAAGTTGTAGTATTCGCAGGTAAGTCGTGATATAGTCTCCCCGCGTACGTTCCATCCACATTCATTTCAGATATCTTCTCGCTTTGTTATCTGCTTTCTTGAAGTTTTCCGTTCCGTCTGCAATATTTATCCAGTACCCCTGTGATCGTTCGTCAACGCCCACTTTCTTGTTCCTTTAACGTGTCTTTGGGCCTCCCAATGCCCCTATGTCGTAGTTGCCAGGTGCATTCAGAATAAATCAGGGACAATCACTCTGTATATCTATACCCAATGCTCAGGTATAAGCGTCCGTTTAGTGCTTTCTTCTCGCACAGTGACCGACGTCGCATCCGAAGTCTTGGGCAACCAATTTCCCGGCATGGTCGTCCTCGCGCTTTCGGGTAAGCACTGCACAGACAGGAAGCCTGCTGCTATTGACTGGATTGAGGGTCGTGGCAAGAGTATCGTCATCATTGCTGAAGCCGTTGCTCCTGGAAAGATCATGCAGTCGGTTCTGAAGACGAAGAACTTGGTCGGAAGCACGATGGTTGGTTCCATTGGCGGTTTCAATACTCATGCTGCCAACATCCTCACTGCTCTCTTCCTTGCTACCGGTCAGGATCCTGCTCTGAATGTGGAGAGCTCGAACTGCACGACCCTCATTCAGCCGTGAGTATTCTCATTCTTCGCGCTGTTTTGCGAGACCGGTGCTCATTTTATCTCTTATCTATCTCTTAGTATCAACAACAGTGAAGTTTTGCTCATGACCGTGTCGATGCCCTGTGTCGAAGTCGGTACTGTCAGTGACGGTATGTGCCTTTGCCCAGTTGAAATGCGTGAAAGTCTGATGGAGGAGGGTATAATTTGTTGGCGCACTTGCTTATTCAAGTGCGCTATTCCAATTCGCTACCTGTTGGATCTTGCTGGCAAGGACTATGACCCTGAGGCCACAGGTCAGCCTTCGTGTTTACTCAAAGCTATTGACCATTGGCTTCTCATTCAGATATTGACTGCCATATCTGACCACGGTGGTCTTTTGTGATTTTTCCCACTTCCCAGTCCTCCACTCTGACTGCTTGTAAAATTGTCTTTTTTTCTCCATTTGTATGTTCAGCTTGGGTTTCTTAAGTAAGCCTTATTACATCTGCCCCATCTAATGACGCTGTTGCTTGACGTTTCTTCCGCTGCGAACAGAGGAGAGGACTCAGCAAAACCTTGATGCCATAAAATGGAGTACGAAAGGTAATTGACTGGAGGAAAGAACGATAGAAAAACAGAGGATGTAGGGACTGAGTGGCGAAAGCACTCAGTAGCTAGACGACCTGCTCATCATCTATACCTTCTCTACCCCGCTGTTTTTGATCGGAAAGATGCCCTTGGCGAAAGCGTCTCCTGCGTCGTAAGTTGAGTATTTAGACTCTTGGTGGGGGTTGTGACCTTTGGCTGCTTTAGCTAGTTCTTTCAATTGGCCCATCTTGTGAACTCCGTCTGGAAGGTCAGCGGATTGCAGCATTGTGGCCTGGGTAAACCAGACCATACTTCCCCTTCCACCCTCTTCCGAATTTTCACAACTCAAAGGTTTAAGCGTCTCTGGACTTGGTTTCTCTCCGTGCTCGGTGAAGTAAAACCCTAGCCGGTCCAAATCTAAGGGATGTGATGCAATCAAGTGAGTTCAAAGGATTGCTATGAGGGACTTGACTACGCACCACGAATGTCTATGTTAAAATGCAAAAAAAGAGCAGATGGATAGAGAATTACAACCCCCACCGGCACTTCAATTATGAGACCTGCTTCCCATAGTACTAGCCAAATACGCTCTTTCATTTTTGAAGGCACTGTGTTCGAGTTTCAGTGACCCAACGAAAAGGCTGCAGCTTCAGTATACTCACTTTTGCCATAGTAGTAAACGAACACGGCACACACCATCAGCGCTCCATTCTGCGCATCTACATGAGGACGGCACTTGACTCGATGTATCCCCTCCCATGGTCGAGGAGAGTTGATGCAGAACGTCCAAAAGTATCCGAAAGGACACTTGTAGCCATACTGCCTCTCAATGCTAAGGTTTACCTCTTTCATCCTCTTGGCTATCTCAGGAAAGTATAAGTCTACCAGATGGTTAACGTGACGTCTAAGCCAAGGTTAGTGTCATCATTATGCTGGCGGCTTACTCATCAGCAAGAACAAAACTTACGTGAGTCTCTCAAGAATAGAGCCTGGAACGTATATGCTCCAGAACACCTTGCCGTTGCCTCCCTCTTCTTTACCCTCCATCTCGAAATGGGGAATTTTTATGAACTAGGTGGGGTGAGACGGCAGAGTTAGCTGCCAAGCGTTTCCAGTGCAATCAAGGAATTGTAAACCCACTCCTGCATTTTGACGGTCAAACCCATAGAGAGTGATGTTGTGCGTACCACGGTTGTTGTTTTCTCGCCGCTCTCTTGACACCACGGTTTGCTCCATAAGTTCTGGCACAATTCGAGCCAGTTCGGGCAGAATTGTTTCAACCATAAAGGCTGGAAGATCAGACCTCACTGCAAATCTACGATGCTCAGCATCGTAGAAACAAGTGATTGGCTGCTTGCCAGGTCTAAGTGCTGCGGTATCAGGGAAACCAACTTCAAAGCAAAACGGCAAATGAAAGACTCACGTTTCAGGATCTTCAAAAGGCACCCGATTGAAAGATAACAATGGGTAATTGATATCACCGCTATCGAACTGTACATCCAAGTCTCTCTTCTCTACACCCCTTTTCTTATTGTCTAAAGGCCGTCCCTTGTAGTTGGTTGAAGTACGCGGACAGTTTTCTGAGACAAGAAAACGTTCGACAACCTGGACGCTTTCCGAGGTATGCTCGTTGAATTTTTCTGCGATGCCTTTCTTGCTCTTGTTTTTGGCACGCAGCTTTCGCTTCTCTTTCCAAGTCATTTCCTTGGTGGGCACCGGTGGGTGTAGGAGTGGATGATCTGGTTGTATCTGAGAGAGGGATGCTCGGGATCTATCCAAGAGTGGAAAGGTTAGTCTGTTGGCATAGATACAATCCGAGAAATTACCTACGTTGTGGGCTGAGAGATAATTGCTGGCAAGACAGAACCATGCTCCGTAGCTCGATGGAGATGGTCGCTACGATTGGGAGCCAGCCGATTGCAGTCTGCAAAAATATTTTCAGACCGCTGACCCGAAGTGACCGCGTTGCCTTTTCTTTTCTTGGTTATAGCCATTGCGTTTCGGATTGCAGCTTGTATCGCAGGGTCCTGGCTTCTCATGATGGGATCGCATTCAAGGGAACGGGCTGCGACAAGGGCAGGAAGGAGGAGTTCTTCACACCGAAGACTCTCCTCTCCACTGATTTGGGCAGCAGCAGCAGGGAAGCTGCTCTCCACGGCGTCCTGAAACGGTGCGCTGGCAAGGAGGCCTTCAACGCCTCCAGGTATCTATCAAAGACGCACAAAGCAGCAAAGCGTATGAGACGTGGTCCATGTACCATAGTGGTTCGATAACATACCTGGATAGAAAACGTATCATTGGGGTTGGTTTCATCGGCATCTGTGTCGAATTTCCTTTTCTTGGATGATGAAGCCTCTTTGCTTTGCTCAGCACAGAGATCTTCGGCGACCGTTGACAGAGGCTGTAAGTGAATTAGAATGGACAAGGTGTTCAGCTAAGCCATCTTGATTGCCTCACCTCCCTCTCGAACTGGTCAGCGGCTTCCACTTCGCTGGAGTTGCTTTGCTTGGTCCAGGTCGAGGGGTCTTCTCCGATCCACCATGGCGACTGCCATGTTACCGAGTTCAATTACAAGAGTCAATACTTTTAGTAAAGCAACTCACCCCACTCTCATCAAATCCACTTGCGACTTCTAAGTCGGTGACTTCGCTTGGGGGCCCGCTGAGTTCTTGCGTAAATTCACTTCCCCAGTCACTGCTTTCCTGTCCTTCATACTCCCAGTCACCTGTACTGGAATCGAGGTCGGAATGCTCCTGGTCATCGTGACTACTTCCCCGCCAACGGTATACGCAATCCGAGTCGCCCGGGGTCAATGGGTTCGAATGCTCGCGGTCACCATTCGTAGAAGTTCCCATGCCTTCCTGTTGTGAGATACGGCTCCACTCAACTGGAGCAAGGGGAAACCTCGATAGAGACGAAGGAAGCTGCAATTGAAGCTTGGTTGGTTGGTTCGGAACTTGACCAGAACAGTCGCTCACCCCCAGTCAAAACCGCGTTCAGCCAAATCTAGCGGAATTGAGCATCTTCGAACTTTGGGATTCCGATTCAATATCACTAAATGAAAGTGCACTCGGCTCGATGAGACTAAATGGGATTTTTGGGTCGCATTCAGTACTATCTAGTTACATTGAATAGCAATCCCACTCCCCCCATAGCAATCCCATTCGACCACGCTCGATATGAATAAATGAAGCATACTGCTACCGCCTCTTCCAATCTAGCCCCAGCTATTCTCCTAGTATCAACCAGAACGCATGCGCGACTCGCGCGTCCGCATTAATCCGACTCGTTAACGTTATATTTCTAAGTCTGAATTTGGTCATTACTGAGTTCACGAAATCAGAACATAACACGTACTTTGAACAGATAACTGTAATGTGTGTTCAGGTTGCACTTGTAGCTACGGCAGTGACCTGAGGCGAGATCGCGGCTGTGGAAGCACTGGCACAGGCAGCGGTCGGGGTTTCCTCAAGTCGAAAGAGCTCTGGTCTATCCAACAGAGGTTAGTAGAAATCTGGCCATGACATTAAATGATTGCATACCATTTTGGCTGCATCTCATCTGAGTCCATGTTTCTACAAAAGTAAGGTAATGTGTCAGTTTATATTGAAACCGCTGAAGAGGTTGTCACTTACACAGTGTACATACCGCTTTGTCGTCCGCTGACGATGTCGTCCAGTATTTGACAAACTCCTCGTCATGCACACCGGAATCGATATCGGTCAGATTTTTCTCTCAATCCTCATAAGCGAGTGACCTGCAGTGCAAACATGTTGAGTTCAGCTGAGCAATGGTGGATTTATTAAGAAAATAGATGCATACCTCATCATATGATTTGTAGGGGCTTGTCGTAGTCTATTGAAGACCAGTAGCTTTCCATTTTCCCTGTGGTCTCTCTAGGCGCACTTTCTGTCTGCAGGGCAAGGCAGGCCAATTTGATTCTCTGAATTGCAGTAAGATGAGGAAAACTTACCATATATTCCACTTCTCGCTCAGACTCTCACTCAAACTCCAACGTACCCAGTACAAGCGGAGGAGGCGGTGACCGGGAATTAGCAGCATCGCCATTCAGGAAAAAAAAAAACTATGGCCTTTTGTAGGTTGTTTCATGCGCTGAAAGGGCCTCCTATGGGAGGGGGATGAACACAATGCTGCTCGAATGTCTTGTGAAACCGGTGGAGAGGTTCTTCAGGTGATTGTAGTATCTTTCTTAGGCTTGAGAGCACTTTGAGTTACCCATCGCAACACTGGATGTTTCCGGATACTCGAGCTCACTGTAGTTGCTCCATAGGCAGAAAGCAAGAGAATGAGAAGATATATGAGGATGAATTGGGACGGCGCAGAGTAGGATACAGTTGGAGGAAGATAGAGTGACTAGACTGCGCGCGTGCGACAGGAGCGCGAGAAGTCCCGTGGGAATGGTGCCGTGAGAGTCGTGCGGCTTGGATACATTGCATTTATCGTGCACGCATACTTACGAGCAAGAGCAGGAACCGGAATGATAATAACAGAATGACTCTGAATGAGAACAATCGGTTCAAGATCGCTCAATATTACTCAACGTCCTGGCGTCTATGTAGCTATATTTGGGATGGGCTCAACCCGCCTCAATCTCGCTGAATTTCGCTCGATAGAGTTTTCACTGGGGCTCACCATCTCATCAGACGTTGTGCCCAGCAGAGGCATGTTCTCCAACGGCGTTTGACAAACGGTAGGTTCGAAAGTCAAGGACGAACTTGGCCGGAAAGAATGCTCAGACTGCCCCACTTTAGAGAGAGCAGTGAGCGGCTACAAATCAACAATGAATTCAAAGTCAGCATTCTTGTATAAGCTCCTAGGAATGGCGCACTACTCACCTCCGGATCGCGTTTGCCGCTGAAATCAACTTGACCCAGCCTGTTCTTGCCTATGTGGGAATCAAGAAGCGGCTCAACTTCGAGCTGCCGTTAATCCCATCTTGTCAACCGAGCATATTCCATACCAGGTCAATTTTTATGCTTACCTGTTCCTTTAGATCGTCCGAGGAAAAGCTTTCCATGTCCAGGGCTTTGAATACACAGAGGGAGTTGAATACACAGAGGGAGTTGAGTTGAGAAGGGATTCGCAAAGTTGAATTGAACTTGCAGCAGCGACACGATCGAACGCGAAGATATCACATGATCGTGACTAGCGCCAGGGGATTCATCCGGGACCGCTGCAAGTACTGCAGGGACCTGGAAAGTGAAATGGTCACATGATCTTGTTTAACGCGACCGAGTGTGCGACCCGATCGGCTATGCTTGCGTTTTGTTGGTCTCGTACCCACGACGGGAGCCGCACCCAACCACCGCGCTCACCGTCTGGCGCAGTTTGGCAGGGCGACCCCCCATGCCAATTAGCGCCGGA
>MU275306.1:0-15765 GCA_022160315.1 Panus rudis PR-1116 ss-1
TTATCTTGATCATCTGTGTCTCTCTGATTTCCTTTCCTGGCGTAACCCATGTAACACTATCTCGGTATTCTCACATGACCCACTGCTGACTCAACTCAGTTCCTCTTTTGTACTTTCTTTCCCTCGGACTCGCTATGACTCGTCCTCGTTTTCTCTTTTGTCTATTCTTTTCATTCTTCCTTGAACCTGCTTTCTATATATAAAGGGCTCTGTCTTGTAGCTAGTCTCCCATCTTGGCCTACGAGATAATACACTCTAACTCTTGCATCACTCTCGATTACTTACCCTCGACCCTTGGAACTCGGACTCGGGTGACACCCTCGAACCCCTGGATTGTTGAATTAGAACTTGTTGCTTGAGTTACCGAGCTACGCTCGTAACAGGGACAACATGGGCATACCGAATAAAGAGACCGATGCCTTCCTTCAGCACATCTCCGAGTCCACCGAGGGACTTGACCTGGAGGGCGCGTTGAAGGGCCGCTATGGCGAAGACCCTTTGTTTAAGGTCGTTCTTGAAAACCCTAAGAACTATAAGAATTTTATAGTAAGGGACGGCCTTGTATTCATCAAGGAGCACGGACAGGAACTACTATGCTTACCGGACATTCGTGTGAACGGTAGAAGCGTTCGTGAGATCGTGATCTTGCACGCTCACTCCTTACTGGCGCACCTGGGTACCTATAAGACATTAGGTCTTCTTCGCGACCATGTTTGGTGGAAAACAATGGTTCGTGATGTTCAAAAGTACTGTGAAACGTGCATGACTTGTAAGCGAAGTAAGCCGAACAATCAGAGACCTTACGGCCTATTGAACCCACTTACCGTGCCAAGCACACCTTGGGAGGCCATTGGTATTGATTTCGTAGGCCCATTGCCTGAGTCCAACGACCGCGACGGTACTTACGATTCTATCACCGTAGTGATTGATCTCTTAAGTGGAATGGTCCACTTAGTCCCTAGTCGCACCACGTACACGGCCAAGGAGGTGGCCGAACTGGTTGTCTCGGAAGTGTACAAACATCACGGTATCCCTAAGTACATAGTTAGTGACCGAGACGTTGTCTTCAACAGTACGTTCTGGACGCACTTTCACAAGTTAATTGGTACGGAACTTCGTATGTCGAGTGCTTATCACCCCGAGTCAGATGGCTCGACCGAACATGCAAATCGCACTGTCACGCAAATGTTGAGGCAGTGTGTGGGGCCGACGCAGAAAGATTGGGTCTCAAAACTTCCTGGGATTGAATTCGCTATCAACAGTGCCAGATCTGAGTCAACTGGTTACGCACTGTTTTTCGTGAACACAGGGCGCATGCCCCGATCCATGATCTGGAATAATCCAGGTACCGAGGAGTACCCGGCCGTTCGGGCTTACGCTCAGAAAGTCAAATACGCTATCATGAGTGCTCATGATAGCATAATTGCGGCTCGGGTAAAACAAACTCGGGACGCTAATCGAAGGCGTCGCCCAGCCCCTTTCGAAATAGGAGACTTAGTTTACCTCTCCACCAAAAATTTGTCCTTACCTAAGGGCCTTGCTCGGAAACTTACCCCTAAGTTCATTGGACCCTACAAGATCCTTGAGGACTTCAAGAATAACTCGTACCGTATTGAGTTACCCCCGAACATCAGGAAAAACCTCATTTTCCAAATCTTGCCAATTGTAGACAATTTAGATATGATGAGAAATAATTGGCATTTTTGTCTCAGTTTTCTCCAAAAAGCTCCAATTATCCAGACTATCCTTATTCTGGACTTTATTTCTCTAATTTAGCAGAAATTTTTATCTCTAAATTAGAAAGAATTGTCTACAAATAACTGCAATTTTCCTCTAACACCTTCCATTCATTGATTTCAATGTATCATTGACTTCTATTACAAGACATCACAATATAAATTAAGAGCATTCAAATCAATGATAAGCAGCATTACAATTCATTCTAGTATGTAAAAGTAAGCATAAAATAAAATAAAATATTGCTGACACCATCAGGAATTGAACTCAGTGCCTCCAGACTGCACTGTCAAGCAGAGCTCTAACCACTAGACCACCAGGCCATATAATATCTCTGAAGCAATGGGCCATATATACCATCTCTGCTGACACATCTCATAAACAACTGAGACTTATGCATTTTTTTGACGGCTCTCTATTACACAGAGACTAGATCTCCTTTATGAGCATTAGCACTAGGTTATACAGATAGTGATATCAATTAGATATTTTTAGCATCATTGGATGTCAGTTAGTGTCAACATCAATCAAGATCAATGAGTATACAATACATCAAAAAATTTAAATCATGTTGGAGTTAGATTGGAGTTAGATTAGCATTGCATTTCTATTGAGCTAGAGTTGAACTCAAAATTATCAAAAGTTAGCCCAATTGGAGCTGGCCTAGTCAGACTTCATCTGACACATCAAGGTTCATAAACATTTAGGTATTGTTATCTGAAAATTAGATAGCTATTTGATCAATAGGCATTTTTAACTTAGATTGGCTATCAGTTGCATCAGATTGGATATATTAGGAAAAAGAGGTTTTTCCTGATGAACTTGAAGAGACGAGGCATTCACGACGTTTTTCATTCGTCTCTATTAAGAATACATGAGCCGAACGACGACCGGCTCTTTCCCGGTCGTCTCGATACGCAAATTGCGGAACTCGAAGAGAAAGAGGAAGAATGGGCCATAGACCGCATTCTGACTCACCGAGGGCGTGGCCAAGACGCAATTTCCGAGTGCCTTTGGAAATCGGGGGACCGAACGTGGGTCCCGAACAGTACGATAGCGCACTTACCCGCTCTGCGCGATTACCTCAACGTGCTTGGTGTTTCGTCAGTGGCTGAATTGCCAGAAGGGACGGGAACACCCCCTGACGATCCTCAAATTTTCCTCGGCTCGGTGGGACCTAGACAGTTGAAATATAAAAGGGGACGTAACAGAGAACGACGATCTCAGAAGAAGTCGAATCGTCGTCGTTCTACTGCCCCACTGTCTTTACCGAGTAAACCCATCCTATACTCCTACGTCAATAACCTAATCGCGACTATGTCTTACCTTCACCCTTCGGCCATCGTTGTTCCCGGTCTTCGCGAAGTTCGTTTTGTTGACCCCGAACTCCCTCACATCACTCGCGCATTCTCGTTCGAGCAACTTCGTCTCTTCCACGAGCACGAAGCCGCCCTTCGCCAACACCGTTTCCAGCCCAATGAGCACTCCATCCCCGGCGGTTTCGACGAATTCCGTCGCCTCTGGAATGAAGGCGGTCCGGCCGACGACTACTTCTTCACTTCGTACGATCCCACCACCGGCCAAGCCCCTATTCACGGCCGCCTCATCCCCATCGCCGAACTCATCCCAGGCTGGACCGGCGCCGCCACTCACTCCACTCACGACCACAATATTACCGACCTTTTGTGGTTGAATGCCGAAAATAGCATTCGCGAGCGCCGCCGCCAGGATCGTGCCAAACGTCGTCGACTCGAGCGTCGTGCTCATAACCAACATCAAACCCTTATTAATGGCGGAGACACTTACACTGAGAAGGGGGACACCGCCAACTCGTCTTCGAACGCGGATTCTGTCACCACCGTGACAACTCAAGAGACTTCGGCCACTTCGACGGGGGAGGCCTCTTCGATGGCTGTTGATACTCGCGAGGACGTCGCCAATAACTAACCTTTCGCTTCCCCCACTTCCACTTCCGACTCTGCTGGGAACTCCCGTGCTCGACGAGGCAAACGCGATGTTCAGTAGACGTGTGGTTCGCTGTTGAGCGAACCAGGAGGGCGTATGTAGCGGTCGGCTCGTTCTTGGCTCGATTGGCTTAGTCAAGGTTGCCATATCGGGTATGTCGTTTTCGGGGTGTTGGAGTGGAAGGAGAAATTTGTCTGTCTTTTCGTGGTTTTGCTTTTGACTCGGTATTTGGTCGGAGGTCGTGGGACACGCAAACGGGGTAGTAGCTAGAGTATATAAGGCCGGGGTCGTAGGCATGTAGCTACAAGCTTCGTCGAATCTCAGACTTTTGCCCTGTCATTCGAGTGTGAGCTTCTTCGTGTGACACCACTGCTATCTTCGGATACACGAGTGTTACATACACAATGTGACGGTCCCGTGATCGGGAGTCACAGAACAGAACCTGAGTATGGCTGGACCCGGTTGAGGGGGCCGGAGTAACGGTACTTGGGCGTGTAACGAGGCTTGGAGAAATGGGACGGGTAGTCCAACCGGTAGCGTGGTGCAATTCCCGCGCGTTCCATTTTCCCCAGTCGTTACAGTGTTGGTCCCGTGACCTTCGATCACTACGATGGCATCACGATCGATGTAGCCAATTCAAAAGTTCCAAAAGTTGGACTTTGTTCGCGTCCACACACTTTGCACTTTGCACGAAAACACTCCTGCCATTCTAGAGAACGCGAACTCACAATCGGTACTTAAACATTGTCATACGTTCGCATATCCATACCAAACCTCATCTACTGACATTTCTCTAGTATGGGACAGAACATCATGAACAACACCCAGCCTTCATCTCTCGAGATTCCCCCAGCGAACGGCCGATGCTATATCAACGAGTTACCTCCAGAATTGCTCGCAAATATATTTGAGCTTGGGGTAGAGATGGAACGGAGTGACGGAGATGAATGGGAGGACGTGGATGATGACGACGAAGCAGTGGATTCAGACTCGCCATTTCCAGGTTCACGCAAACGGACTCTTAACGACGTTCTTCACGAAGAAGAACAAGCAAGACAGCTAGAAGAGAAAGTAGAACGAGAAGGCAATGGTGTAGGTCCAAGTTCGAGCTCGAGTTCGAAACCACAGGCAGAGGAGAAAGTCGAGGTGATAACTCTTCCCGAGGAAGGCGACGGAAAGGCAGGTTCAGAGGCCAAGAAACTCCCCTTCGAGATCCTGGTCTCGCACGTCTGCAAACTATGGCGAGACATCGCTCTCTCCCTCCCCACCCTCTGGACTCAAATCGAATTCCGGGAAAAGCATAAACCGCCATACGCCAAAGCCCTAGCATACATCTCCCGTTCCAAGAACGCACCTTTGGACATCTCTATCGACTTTACACTTGACGAGGATGATGACGATGACGATGACGACGACAACGATATGGATTTCCCTGGGTTACCAGAGTTGAAGATGATAGGGGATATCGTCCTCCCGCACGTCGAGCATTGGCGTTCGTTCGAACTACTGGTAGACGACTACCACCTTATGCACCCTGTCCTGCTCAAACTCGGCCAATGTCCCTCCGCACCTATCCTCGAAACTCTTCTTCTCTATTGTCACGAAGAAACCGAACTAGACGAATTCTACCCACCCGAATTCAAAGAGCAAGATTTCGTCTTGTTCCACGGGAACGCTCCAAACCTTACACACGTCTCTCTATGGGGTGTACACCTCAAGTGGGAAGAAAGTCTGACATTCTTGCATGGATTGGAAGATTTGGAGTTGGCGTATCATACGGAAGACGTTAGACCGAGTTATAGGCAGTTCCAGAGGATGTTGATGAGTTCGCCGAAGTTGGAGGTGCTATCGTTGAAGTATTCTGGTCCTAGGGGTGGGCCTGTTGATTGGCTCGAGAGTGTATCATCTCAGTCGGAACAAACCACTCCGGTAGAGGATGGACAGGGAGAACAATCGCAAGTCGTGGCTGCGCCGTCGACGCAGATTACTCTACCGGTGTTGACGGAACTATTGATTGAGTGCGACAAGGCTCCGTGGCTTACTGCGTTGTTCGAGAGGATATCAATGCCTCGACTCCATACACTCGCTCTCGACCTCGAAGGTGACGATTTCACAGAATTCGTCAACTTCCTCACTCGCCCCTCTTCCACCACCTCCACCACCACTTCCTCTTCCTCATCCACAACATCATCATCAACCAGGAAACCTCTTCTCTCCAACATCCTCCATCTCAAAATC
The DNA here is from genome assembly GCA_022160315.1 of Panus rudis PR-1116 ss-1. Classification (NCBI taxonomy): domain Eukaryota; kingdom Fungi; phylum Basidiomycota; class Agaricomycetes; order Polyporales; family Panaceae; genus Panus; species Panus rudis. The sequence continues at coordinate 5,941 of MU275306.1, forward strand.
ACCGACCTCCCATGTTCAGACTCCTCCATCGAGAAAATCATCGACGCACTAGACTCCGTCTCCTCCCTCAACCTCAACTTCAACTACCTCCCACGTACATGGGCATACCTCCTACAAGGCTACGGTGCAAACGGTAACCCCGAAACACCCACACCTCGGTTGTACCTTCCGAAATTACAGACGTTGACGACGAGGGGTCTGGATGGGAATGAGGTTTTAGGGATTGTGAAGACTAGGCACGAGAAGATCGAGGCTATTATCAAGTCTCAAGCTCAATCCCAGTCTCAGTCTCAACCTGAACCTTCGTCATCTTCCACCACTACTCCTTCGACAACGACGTCGAGTCAAGAGGCGAAATCAAAATCCGCCTACGTCCCGCTCAAACGCGTCCAGCTGGAAGAAAACGACGACATCACCACAGAAGAGGAGGAAGAACTCCGAAAGTGTGGAGTTGAAGTTGAAGTGTTCGAGGGTTCGGACGATGAAGTTGAGGATGAAGACGGGATTTTTCAGCTGTTGGAGATGGATGGGTTTGATGAGGAAGATGTCGATGATTTCGACGATGAAGAAGAAGATGAGCAGGACGAGGAGGATGAGGACGAGGATGAAGAGGTGGATGGGGATGGATGGTCGGATGTTGATTAGTATGAGTTGGGAAATTGGGAGGTTTTCTTGGGCTTGGTTGAGGGATCAATGGACTTTCGACGGCGCATACTTACAACATTTAATCAAGGACTACCTACCAACCCATCCATACTTACATCGCATACACCTCACGCACGTCCATACAACGTACACACAAATGCATCACAAATCGAGAAAGCGAATAATAGTAATCATTCATTCGTACATATTATAACGAGTGATAAGAAAACGAGCGTGAGGGGATATATGCGCGTCGGTTTGAAGATGCTAAGATGTTGAAAATGTCGGAAAGTGTTGAGGTGTTGAAGCGTCGAATAGGCAATAAACGAAGAAAAGGGAGAAGAAAGAGATGTGACTATGACTATGGCTATGGATACATACAAAAAGGTGATACGTACAACGTCCAGGTTAACTTCCATCTCCCCTCCTGGATCACCTCGTCTCCCTCGTCTCAAAACTATCCCCACTAACTCTCACATCCTTCCCGCCCGCGCTCTCATTCCTACACCTAACAGGAACCTCACAAACACCCAATACGACATCCGGAACACCCTCTTCCTCCCCACCTCTCTCATAATACTCATACTCCCCATCCCCATCCCCATCCTCACCATCACCATACAAAGAAGTCGCAAACGAACTTCTCTGTTTTCCTTTCCCACCACCCAATCCTACGTCGTAACCCGACGAATACGTATAAGGTGTATTATACTGATGTTGATTGTTATGCAGGAAAGAGGCGTAATGAGAGTGACGAGGGTCAGGCATAGCGATGAGGACGGAGATTTGGGCAGATTGAGCTGTTGATAGGATGTCGTCTTTATTTGAGGGTTTTTCGTCAGGTTGGGATGAGTGAGTGGGTGATGAAGGGTTGGGAGATGACGAGAGGTTGGCAGTTGATGGGGATATTGGGGGACGTCTTCGAAGAATCGATGGGAAGGATAGGCTGAAATTAGAGAAAGGGAATCGGCGGGATGGTGGTTGAGCGGATGATGAGTTTGTATCTTCTGAGTCTGTAGTGTTCAATGTTGCAGATTTTGATTCGGCGGAGGTGATCTTCACCGATACAGGCTACACATGCAAAGGCATCCTGTCATCAACAAAGCGTTCCCAACTTCAAATCGGCACGACTCACCTTAATTCCCTCCCACCCAACTCCCCTCGCACCAACAACCAACTCATCCCATATCTTCGGCTTCTCTCCAAAATCTCTCCTCCCTCTCCTCCCCGCCCCACCACCAAACCCACCAAATCCAGCAAACCCACCTACACCTCCACCAGCACCTGGGAAAGCATTAGGAGGGATATACACGCCAGCTGCGATGGCTTCGTCTATTCGTCTGCGAAGACGGCGACGGAGGAAGAAGGAACGGAGAACGATGGCGGAGGAGACGAAGAGGAGGACGAAAAGGGTTGCGAGGAATGTGAATCTATGAGAGAAGAGAGGGAGGGAGAAGTTAATAGATTAGATCACTGGGTTACGGAATGTCGGTTATGAGATCGAATGCGGGGAAAGGGGAGCGCGGGTTGGGTGAAGCGAGGAGGGGCGGACATTAGACCAGGGCCAAGTGTATGTCTGTACAGATGGCAGGCCGTTATCTCCCTTGGCATAGACAGAACAGCGAGGAGAAGGTTAGACGTGTAGCGGCAACTAAACGTTAACCCCGCGCTGTCATACGAACATACCAGCCAGACATTGAACGCCCCCGCTGCACCCTCACAAAACTAATGAAGAGAAACAAAACAAATGACTTACAAATACAACGGCGTACTCGTCGAGCCGAACCCACTCGACCCACCCCCATCCGTCGCCTGCGCAGGCGGCGCACTAGGGTTATTCGTGAACCACGCTGTACTCGACGCACTTGTCGCAGCGCTAACAGGCGAACTTGTCACAAACGGGGGTAAACTAGCACTCGCAGCACTAGTCGTACTTGACATGGCTCTGGCGTTGGAATAAGGTTATGACTTGTTACTTGGTTGCTTGGGAGGCTTAGGGTTGCTCGGGTTGGAGCACTAGCATCCCAAATTGTTGTTTGAGATGCGCTATATAACGTTGGACCGTTAGAGGATGCTTGTCGCTTTGTCTTGTGCTGTTCTAATAAAAAGAATAAAGAGGAAGCTGAACGACGGGAGGAAGGATGGGGAGCTGTAAGGTCGGATAGAGAGCACGGTAAGTCTTGAAGGAGGCAGAGCGGGCGGGCGGCTATGCATGTTTTATATAGCTCATAGCCGATGGCCGATCTTCGAATTGCAGCCGTCCCATGCATCCTGACGTCGTCCACAGAATCGTCGGGAACTCTCATTCGAATGCACAATTCACTCAAGTAGCACCTAGTAGTCACTCAGAGGAAACAAGCCCATGAAAAGAGAGAAAAACTTCTTCTGAATCTATTACTTCTTCACCTTGGTATTCTATTAGGACGGTACAGCGCTAGCCATATCTTTGACTTCATAACTAACTACTGGTGGGGATCGGGAGACGGAAAACGGGGAACGGGGAACGGAGACGGAAGACGGAGACTCGAGCGAGAACTTTGCTGTGATACGAGATAGGAAATAGAGAGAAGAGAGAGAGAAATCGGCGAGAAGTAATCGAGGAAATAAGAGAGTAAGAGGGAAAGTGCAGAATTCCAGGGGACGAGGAAACGACAATCCAGAGAGATGAGAGATGAGAAAACGAGGATGAGATATTAAGGGTAACCGTAGGGATATCAACGTCAAACGTCAACGGCGAACTCGAACTCGGGATCGGAGAGCGGTAATGGACCATTCATCTTCGGGGTGCAACGCATCGCCGTAGTGAGATGAGACAGGACGGTGTTGCCCATCCACATCTCACCACAAAAACCCACTCTGCGCATACAACCCACCATACACATTCAAATGTATATTCACAAGCTTTGCAATCTTCTCCGCGAGGTGGTTCAGTTCCGGCATGAGAGGTTCGAGCCCGCTTGAGCTCTTCGTCGGGGTCGGTTGGTGAGGAGGATGAGGATTGCGGTTTAGGGATGAAGACGAGGCGTGGTTGAGCGATGAAGCAGACGACGAAGTGAGCGAAGAAGTGACAGTATGCCCAACAACACCCTTCAAGACCCTCTCCTCCACATACCGCCTCACCCTCTTCCGCATCAACACCGCAAGAGGAGCGTCAGCTCGTAAGTTGTTGTCTGCCCAGTTCGTAGCGAGGTTGAGGATCGTCGGGTCCGGTACGCTTGTCAGTGTCGAAGTCGACGTTGGGGCCGTTTGTGAAGACGTGGATGAGGTGGATGAGGTGGATGAGGAAGTGGAGGGAGTAGAGATGGTGGTGGAGGAAGGAGAGGAGAGAGAACGAGTAGAAGCACGCATAGCCAACTGTAACACCACATTCCCAAACTCCTCTCTCCACTTCACCCAATCAACGCTCTTTTCGTGTCTTCCCTTGCTCTTCGAACCCGAACCTGAACCCGAACTCCGCGCGGAGTCAGGAGTGTCTCTCGAGCTTTCGCTCGTCCCCGAATCCACATTCATACCCACACCCGAAGGACTCGACGAAGAAGTAGGGGAAACCCTCGCAAGCGGCGAAAAACAATAACCAAGATGAGACGGTCCAATCTCCCACATCTCTTTTTTGAGTGCCGTCATCTCGTCCATCTTCACTCCTCCCACTCCTGCTCCTCTGCAAGAGGAGTTAGCGGCCGACGAGGAAGTAGAGTTAGTAGCTGACGAGGAAGGGGAGTTAGCGGACGAAGAGGGAGTCGACGCAGACGAAGCCCCCGTAGAAACACCAGCTCCAGACAAAACCACCTGCCGATAAAACATCAACAACATATACATCCCCACACAATCATTCGCGTCCGTCGCGAGCAGGTGGAGTCGGCTATGGTCTAGGTAGAGCGTCTCGGGGTATGTTCCTATGAGTATTGTTTTCTGAGTGTGAGTGTGAGTGTGAGTGTTCGTGGTCGTGGCCGTGTGCGTGGGGGTTTGAACGTTTGTGGGCGATGGCGCTAGGTGAGGGGAGGTGGATGGGAGAGGGAGAGGGGATGAGGAAGAGGTATGGTTGGAATTTTGCGAGAACGGGGAAGACGAGGGATGACCCATCGTAGGCGAACAAGGCACGCTACATGCCGGAGTCGTAGCCGCACTCGAAGCCGCACTACTCCCTACCGAACTCGCACCACTCCTCATCCCCACCGAACTTCCACTCGCCATCGAATGCGAATGCGCGTGCGCATGAGAATGAGACTGGGAATGAGACTGGGAATGAGACTGGGAATGAGAAGGAGGATCAAATATCAACCCAACAATCGCCCTCGTCACCGCAACCTGTACCTGCGTGTACCTCCCCTGTTTGAGGTTGGGGTTGGAAGAGGCGGTGCGGAAGACGGTTATTGAGAGGTCTTCTTCTTGAGTTGGAGGTGAGGGTGGGGGTGCTTGGGACGATGAGGGAGATGTCGATGTCGATGGAGATGAGGAAGTGGGAGAGGAAGAGGAGGAAGACAAAGATGAGGAAGGCAGGGAGGAGGAAGTGGGGGAGGAGGGAGATAAGGTAGATGATGAGAGGGAGGAGGTAGAAGGCAAGGAAACAGAAGCAGCAGAACAAAGCTCAGCATAAACCCCTCTCAACCAAGCCCTCGTCACCTCAAGCCCCAACTTCCCCTTCCTCATCGACTCTTCAAACATCCTCAGTTCGAACTGGGCAGAAGAGTGGATAAGGTAAGGTCGGAGAGTTTGTAGTTGATGGTTCGCTACGTCCTACGAAAAAGTCAAATCAATCAACATGGGGTCATTGGCGAAACGACGAAACGAAAACGACGGAAACGGGACTCACCAACTTCATCAACTCCATAATCTCAAAACACATCCTAATCGCTCTAACCGCATCCTTCCTCGTCCCTTGTCCCTGTCCTCCTCCCTGTCCATAATCCCCAACAGGAGAAGACCTCCCACAACTCTTCGCAATCCCCACCATACTCTCCACGACCCCATCCCTCATCGGCGCACAATAACACCTCACAATCTCTCCAATCGCCTCAAACACACCTGCGGGATCGAACAAGTTATGTTCGATTTCTTGCGTGATCAGGTCGGCGTCGAGGATGGATCGGAGGTAGCTGATGTGGGTGGTGCTTTGGGCGTATTGCGGGTGGTGGATCGTTAGTTCGGGGGTGGGGTGGGTTAGGAGGGAGGGAGCTGGGGTCGGGGTTGTTGATGTAGGTGTAGATGAGGATGGAGATGTTGATGAGGATGTGGATGGGGCGGGAGAGGTAGAGACGACCGGAGAAGATCTCAAAACGACCACAGGCTGAATGATCGAAATCAACACCTCCAACAACTCTCTCAACATCGGCTTCAACCGACTCGGAGTCCTCACAGTAACCACGCTCCCATCCGGTGTACTCGCCCTTATCGGCTGAGTTTGCGCTTGTGGCGAGGAAGCAAGGCCAGGAACAACGTCGCAGATACATTGTATACGATCATGAGGTTGACCAGTCTGAGCATCAAGTGTGATGCACGTACAGCCCGTCTCGAGTTCACGGACGATGGCGGCCCAGTAGGCGTCTGCCATGTTTCGTTTCCGTCGAGACGAAGTCGGGCGAAACTGTAAGCCCGAGTCAAAGAGCAGGTCATGGCCTGCACAACACAAAACAAACATCATGAGCACCCACAATACTAAACAATTATGAGATGAGACAAGGGTACGAACGTAGTTGGGGGTTCCGCAGGATGGCGTCTAGATCGAGTTCTTTGAGGGTGTCGCGGTTAATGGGGGGCTGGTGCGAGGGTATATGGGGGCTCGAAACAGGCTCGATCGGGGACGCAGGGAGGGAATAGGAAGAGAGCTTCGACGGGGGAGTAATGCTGATACTCGGCGTCGGGAACCCAAGGAGGGACGACCGCGCAGGGGCAGGGTCCTTGGCAGACAACATGCCGTTCTCGCGCAACGCCCCTGCGTGTGTACGGGAATGACGAGAGAACCTACCGCGTGAGGAGGACGAGGCAGTGGCGGATAACGGTGTGCGCCCTCTACGGGCCACACGTCTCGCCGTCGACTGGGGGATGTCAATCCGCGGCCGCTTGGGCTTGGACGGCCGCTCGAACGGCGGGTGGTCCCAGGGGGCTAGGATGGCTTGGTGGGCGAGCAACCAGGATGTGTCGGATGCCTGGGACGTCTTGGAGGGCATCCTAGGCGTCGCGTCGGGGTCGATGAGACCAGCGACATCCTGCCTGTGCTCGACGTTGGCGACGTCGTTGTCGTCGTCGGCGTCGGCCTTGCGTTTGCGGGCTATGGAGTGAACTGGTGCGCGCGCATGGGCAAAGTGGTCCATAGGGGAGAGGGGGGTGGAGGAAAGGAGACTGGGATGTTGCCGGCCATATTTAGCCTCGAGAACGGGACAAACGTGGTGGCCGCTTGTTTCCCTCCATCAGGCCTCCTTGGCCCTCCCACATGCCTCCCCGGGTTTCAGCCTCAGTCGCACCCTTTGGCAGCCTTTTCCAGCCATGGGCAGCATATCCCACATGGCTTCTTCTTGCCTTTTCACCTCCTGCACACATTTCATACGAATATACCAAGTTGAATATCGTCGCGAATGGTCGCAACCGGTCGCTGTCCAAATCAGGCCGATACGAAACGCCCTGCCTCCGTTTCATCCTCGGCTAAATCTCCTTTTCGCAGCCGCCGCCTCATGTCTCCCAGCTGCCAGCGCAACCCCGCTTTCCTCGTCGTCAACACTCGTTAGCTAAGAGTGCCACCCGACCGGAGGCTGCATCTCCTTCTGAACAATAACCTCCGCCTGAGCAACCCCGGGGCGCACCTGCTCTCTCGGGCACGGTCGGCGCATATGGCTGGCATGCGTGCATTTATTTTGCCTCTCTGCTGACGAACCAGAGAACGCTTTGTGGCGTATCGGAGTCCCAAGAGCTAGATTGAATGCGCTTGCCCAATCCGCCAATTGCCAATCCCTCCTTGAACTGAATGCACGGCTTGAATCGTCCGCGTCTGACTGAACACTGCATAAGTAACGCTATCTGCACGGACTCGGATCCTCCTCAACTCTAACGGTGAACTACGCAATTGCAACACAGTGGCATGATTGTCTTAATGTTACAACGAGGCTGGAGGCCTGGGTATCGTTTACGCAGTCGTCGTGAGGCTGCGGGCACACAATAAAGACGCAACCGTCGCAACGCTTGGTCATGTCCGTTTTTGTCCCTCGCGCTGCTCCCTGCTGCTGCACTCTTAGTCTTATCATAAATCTCGAACAACTCGAATCTTCCACGACCCCTACTGCAATTTACTTTTCACTCGCCACTCCCAACCACCTGACCCCCCCGGGCCTTGACGCGGACGCGAGGTCTTGACTGAGACTCTTTTTCATTTAAATTTGTTGGCATGGATGGACAATGAAGATCTCGAGCTTTCGGTAGGAGCGATCGTCAACCCCACGCGATAGGTTCGCGACTGTCGCCATGCCCTCCTGAGTCCTGGCTCCACGTTATCTAGAAGCCTCCAATACATCCTCATCCCGGAGCCCCATAAGTAATCTTCCGAGTTCATTGTTCGTGATCAGTATAGAACCTTTCACCAGAATCACCACAGAAAACGTGGGTCCCATGCCTTTCTCTCTTCTCCCATAGTTCTCCCAAGTTCTCCCATACTTACTTACATACAGTACGTACGTACGATCATACCCATCCTTCTCTTTCAGTCAAACTCCGAGTCGTACACCGTGGCTCGAGCTCTTTAAGGATTGTTCCTCCAGACGACCAATAAGTGTCCACACTTCGGCGGCGCCGTTCCGGTTCTTCACACATGATACTCTCCTGCTCCCCCTTCCTCTCAAATTCTCTGCGTGGTCTCATGCACATTGCATACTACGTACCTATGAACCGTAAAGCTTAAGGTCTAAGGTAAGTACCCGTGCTCGTGTTCGTGTTACTGTTAACGTTACTGTCATGGTTTCAGAAGGTAAACTTCAAGCTCGAGCTCTCAACCTGCGGGATTCTCACTCGACTATTATTTGAATCCTGCATGGTCCAAAGCTTGAATTTGCAAGCTTGATAAGTATCTTCTATGAAGGCGATCACACGTCGTGAGACTGTGGGTGCCAGGTGGAGATGAGTCATGACAGTAAAACTGATATGGTACTGTAAGTAAATGAAAGAGCCTGAGATGTGTACGAAGATTGAAGATGAAGATGGACATAAAGCGCGAGACGTCCCGTGTCGCATTTCCATCTTTGATGTACGCTTCATCGTCACGGTTTGATTCCAGTCCTGAATCCTATCCCACTCTATGATCTATCCCATAATCCCACTCCACTCCACTCTTACTCTTAGACCTTTGAAAATTGATCCTCTCATAATTCAGATGATCATATCGTTCTTTACGCTTACCTCCGACGATCCCAGGCTGATTCAGATACCTTCCGTCCCATGGTGGAGGCGTTTCGAGACCGATACCACACTCTTAGTACCCGGCCGTATACGAACCTCGAGTCGTCTCACTCTTAGTACCGTATACGAATTTCGAGTGGAGTCGGAGTCCCTCTTCCCGCCTCACGTGACGCACCAAGACTCAGAGTCAGACAACCAGCTAACTCGACCCTAGGGCCTATAGTACTCGACCGCGCTCCTAAATTCTAATAGCTGACACGCCGGGTACTATGAAACGTGATTAACACTAACACTAGTAATTACTAGGAATCCTACACGGGCGGACAGTCCCGTCAACGCAGATATGATTCAGGGATTTTCATGTAGTTTTCAAGAGAAAATCATAAAATTATCAAAACCTAAGTGTGACGGAAACATGAAAATTCTCCCATCACGTAAAGATTACCGGTGATCATATCAAAGCGCTTGGCAAGATAACACCGAGCAATAAAAGAAAAAATACGACCAGCGCAAATCGAACCCGCGCTTCGAGTCAAATTCAACAAACTCCTAATTAACACCGACCTATCCCATACCACTCAGCCACATTGGCTTTGCCAGGGAGATGTACATTACGATGATGACCACACGCAGTCGCCTGCCTATATGGGGTAACTGGACTTAGCAACAATTTTGGTCACTCCCCTTTCACAGCACTCGGACTCAAGCCTCACTGGCACATTTTCATCTACCGTACCTTCAGATTGGAACGCACTGAGTGAGACTCAAGTATATGTGCATAATGTTTACGCATTTTTTGATACT